>APFE031191197.1:169566-205958 GCA_000404065.3 Pinus taeda
GATCATGGCTAGAAGCAAGAAGAAGATGTCTCAAAAGACAAAGGGTTTGAAGAAGGAAAAGATTCAGTCCAGTACAAATGAAGAAGAAAATTTGAAAATCTCAGCCAAAGAAGTTGTATCACAAGGTAATATGTTGAAAGCATTTTTAAAATTATGATTCTGATGATTTTGTTGAGTTACATAGTGAAGAAGAAAATGATGTTGCTCATGTTAAGGTGAATAATGAATCAACAATGATTTTAATCAAAGAATTAGCTACTCAAGTGGATAGACTAACAACTGGATGTAGGGATCACGAGAAATTGTTGCAGATTTGTAATGAGAAGGAGAAAAATCTCAAAGAGTTCACTACCTTGAGGACCTAGCTGGTAGAATCAAAATGAATTGAAGAAGCAATGTGCAATAATAAAAAGGAAAATAAAAACTATGTTGAAGCACTTGAAAATGTAGTAGATAAATTGTGGAAGCAATTTGGAGAAAAATACCAGCAACTTGAAAAGGTTAAGAGAAGCATAACAGTGAACAGATCTAGCCCTAACCTTCAAAGAGGAAATACAAGTTTGGTTGTAGTAAATATTAACAAAATAGAATCAAAGAAGACTACAACGAATATTGTGAGCAGTCATGACAATATTGGAGAAAAGAGACAACAAATTCATCACCAGTAGTAAAGAAGATAATCGAAATGAGCTTCTATGTCAAGAAAATCATACACTCCTAGAGTTGATAGTAGTAGAGTTCGAACGAGAAATCAAAACTCATTTGACCCTTTGTTGCACAATATTGAGTGTTTCAATTGTCACCAGTTTGGACATGTGGCAGCTATTTGTAGGAGAAAATTGGATACATCTATGCAACAATTGGGACAACAAATAAGAGGATCTTCTTTTAGATGCAGTACAAGAAAATGGAAACGTGTCATGAGCAACAAAATATCAAATCCTTTGGTTTATTATCGCAGTCATGTAGAGTGCTATATGTGTCAAAACTTTGGACACATGGTCAAGGATTGCCAGATGCCTAGATCAATGAGACCTTCAGTACAAAAGTAGCTTTCAAAGAAGCATGCACAACTATGGAACCAACCAGGAACTATGTGGAAGAAGAAAGAGAAGTAGCTAGGAAAGTGTGGTATTTCTCTTTGTTCACATGATGAGGATGATAAATGGCATATTGATAACGAACGTTCACATCATATGTTAGGAGATAGGAGCAAATTTAACTTCTTGAAGAGAATCAAAACTGGTCATGTTGTTTCTGAAGGGAGTGAACCAACGAGAGTATTGGGAAGTGGCAAGGCCAACCTTGGTGAAAAGAGGACCAATGTTGAATATGTATGGCTCATTGAGGGCATAAAGCATAATATTCTAAGCGTGAGCCAAATGATTGATGGAGGTAAGGAAGTGTTCTTTGAATCCAAAGGTTGTTTCATCAGGAAAGAAGGATCAAAGAGGGTAATTGCTAAAGGAGTTAAGACATTGGACAATGTTTATGTATTGAAGGGAACATTAAGCAAATGAAGGAGACCAAAGAAGTACTCTTCGTCTTCAGATTCAAAGTAGAAGAGATCAACACATATTGCAATTCACTCTTGCATGATAGGTATTTTAGACTGCAAAATGAATGTGAGGCCTTCATTGGCTCAAGGGGAGTATATGGCAAATCTTGTTTTGCATGTAGTTAGGTTGCGATGATAATGATGCT
Source organism: Pinus taeda (assembly GCA_000404065.3). NCBI lineage: Eukaryota > Viridiplantae > Streptophyta > Pinopsida > Pinales > Pinaceae > Pinus > Pinus taeda. Next base: position 171,271 of record APFE031191197.1, read on the forward strand.
TATCTCTTTGATTATGATTTCTTGATGATGGATTTTTGTTATTGATGCTATTTTCGCTAAGGTTATTGTGATTAGGAAGAAGGATGGCACATGCTCAGGGGAGAATCTCATATGCCTCCAATTTTTTTTCTGTGATATTGATGGCGTCATGTTTCCTTAGAGGAGTTTGGCTATGCATTCCATGTTATGTGCTTATTTGACATGAGTTTGTTGCAAGAGCTTGCATTTTGGTTTGATGAATCATGTATGTGTTGGTGTTATGGATTTTAGTATGATGGTTATGTATGGTTATAGTTGCTTGCATAACTCATGTTCATGATAGATTTTTTCCATGTTGCTGTTGCTGCTACATATGATGATGTTGATGACTTTCCATGATGGTAGATGATTGGTTGTTGATGTGATGTTACGGTTATCATTGCATCATTATATGCTTATTGCTACTACCCACTTTGCTTATCTTGTAGAGGTTCATGCTCCATAAGATGGTTATCGTTTTTTCCATGCATAACTATAGAGGGTTGATATATTGGGTTGATTAGTGTGCTATATTCCCGATTCATGATGTCGCTGATACATATTATTGTTGGGCCATTATGTATTGTTATGTATTGTTGATTACTACTGCTGAGATCTTGATTTATGGTTGGTGATTTGAAGAGACTGGACATGTCTTCATATGATATGCATTGATATTATCTTGTTCTCATATAAGGCACATTGTTGATTATTTATGTCATGCATAGAGGCAATCCATGGTGTTTGGCCATTGTAGTGAGTGTATATTTCAGTCATGCATTCTGATGCTTCATCAAGCCTTGTACCAGTCACAAATTCTTATTGTAAATCATTTGTTATTGGTCATAGAGTCATGAGCCATGATTGACATATGTTGCATAGTGAGTCATGAGAGTTGGTTCAGCCATATAAGGGCTTATGTTGTCATTGTACAATCATGTATTATCATTTTGGAAGCCATGTAATAGGTCTATGAAGCCTTGAAATTTATTGCATATCATTTGGTCACAGTAATTGGTCCATGTGGAGTAGCCTCTTGCATATGGCAAGAAGGAACTGAAAACTATAGACATATCAGTTTACATTCAGCCATGAAGATGTTTGTATTCAGTGGAATATGGTTGGTCATATTGTTTTGACCTGTCATCATGTATTTTCTACTACCATGTCTACTTCAGAGATGTTTCTTCTAGATAGTCATTGTTGCTGCCGATATATGAGTTTTTTGCTGCTAGAGAGTACATTGTGGAGAGGATGTATTTGATGTTGTTGTTGCTATGGAGTTGATTAGAGTTGTTGTCGCTAGTTGGTCACATTATGCTATTTTTGTTGCTATATGTTGGTGATTTGATTTGATATTACTATTATGACATGGATTATGTTGTTGTTTCTTCAGGGGAGAGAGCATGTGTTTCAGTTATTGTTGTTGTTGGTTATTGTCTTAGGAATGAGAGAGTTTATTGTTGGTTCTGATAGGAGATGTGTATTGTTTCTCCAGTGTGTTGTTGATTGGGCATAGCTTGTGTCCAGGAGGAGTTTAGTGCACATATTTTTCAGTTATGTGGGGGAGTGTTGTTGTTATTTTTATCTTTCAATCTTTCACTCCATTGTTCATCACCTGCATATGATATTGAGTGGAGTATATTTTTTTGTTGATGGATCCCATTGCATAAAGATGGTCATATAACATTTGTACTTGACATATTTAGCCCTTTGCAATTGATGTCAAAGAGGGAGAATCTAAGGATGTTGATCAATTTTCAAAGGACAATTTCAGATGATTGTTTCAGCTAGGGTTGCTATTAATGCCAAATGGGGAGATTGTTGGCATTGATGTGTGTTGCAGTGTTGCATATGTGTTGTTGGTTGGCATTGATATGTGTTGCAGTGTTGGAAATGTGTTGTTGGTTGGCGTTGATGTCAACTTGGTTGTTTGTGCTAGTTGCTTCCATTGCAGGTGAGTTGGTTATGCATGGATATTTGTGGCTGCAGGTGGCTTGTGTATGGATGATGTGTAGATGGTCCTTGGCATGTCTACTAGCTTGGACTAGCTTGGAGATGTGATGATATTCTTGATTATGTTGTTGCATATAGGTGTTGGTGGCTGCTACAGGAGTTAGAGTTGAGGAGCCTTGTTGATTAGGTCTCCATGTCTCAGTTAGGTCCACATGTTGATGTTCTAATACATAAGGCCTAGAGATGATCTACAAGCTTCAGTAAATGTTTGAGATGGTTGTACAGGTGTTGGAGGATAAGTGACATGTTTTGGAGTTGCATACTAATGGAAGAGTCATTATGGAGCATTTTGATGGCCCGGGTGCTAGTATGGTTGTTGGTTGGCATCCAGGTCAACCTAGTTTGACTTATGATGATGATAATGATGGGGTAGTGACTTGGTGAAGTGTTGCAGAGGTGTTAGTGACTTCCAGAGGTCCCACGGGGGCTTGTCAAGCTCTGGAAGAAGTTTGGGCAGGTTTTGACATGAGGAAATATGACTTTTACCATCCTCTCTCCTAGTTGCATGGATGATGGGTCATGAGAGCAACTGAAAGTTTCCATTCGCTATGAGACAAGCCTATTCGAGTGACTATAGATCTCTAGTTGATTTTTTCCAGTGTTGTGCATGCCACTGAGTTCTTTCATGAAATTTCTCTGCATTCCTTGCACAACTCAGATAATTTTGGTATTTTGGTGAAGCTAATGGTCAAAATTTTCCAGAAAAAGGTTGAGGAAAGTCATGGGATCTCTAGAAGATGATCAAAGTTGAAGCTATTAAAAGGTTAGTAGAGTAAGTGATTTGATTTGGTTAAGAATCATATCTCAACCAAATCTGAAGCGTGTGCAAAGAATTGTTGAGTGGTCCATAACCTGTAGCATTTACTAAGTTAATAAACATAGAAAAATGATAAATAAAGGAAGGCTTTGAGCCTATTTGGTTGGTTGCCTTGAGAGTGTGTGACTATGCCATTGTGAGGGAATTGAGAGTGAGTATATATTGCAACAATTGCTCACATATTTTTTGAAGAGCTATATTAGAGAATTGTGTGCAGAATTCATAGATAGAGTTGAGAAGAAGATTTAGAATTTGTGTGTTGATTGTGGCAGAAAATTAGGGGCTTGTGGTTTGTTTGAGAGCAGTGTTTTGGTGTGAGAAGAAGTGAAGAATTTCCCTCCTCCAGGTTAGAGTTTTTGATTCATATTTCATGTGCAGAATGATCGTGTTGTTGGGTTGCTCATGTTGAGTGAATTGAGAACCTAGTGTGAAATATTCTGAAATGTGGTTCACATGGAGGAAGTGAATGTGTGGAGGCTTCAGAGTAGACAATGATTTGGTGGATTTAGTAGAAGGAACAGATTTCCCATAAAAAGAATCGCATATCTCTCTCAAAATTTAGTATAAAAGGAATTATACATCTCCCTCATAATGAGCATAAAATACACTTTTAATCACAATAAAAATATTAATTTATTTTTTCATAAAAAAACAAAAAACATACGAACCATTTATATTCTTGGTTGAAAGGATTTTTATGGATGGTAAAACCTATTATCCATTTTTCCTTAATTAAAAGTAAATAACCATAATATAAATTTGTCTTTCTATTAAGAATGATGAAAAGCCCATCTTTTATGTCGATCGTGTCTTCCAAAGCACCGTGCGACATAATGTCTTATTAAACACCAAAATCCAAGGCCATAAGCGTTGGTTATAGAGTGGAGCATTGTATATATGTATATATAGTAGCATACCCTGAAAATCTCCAGACACTAGGAGACAAGCCTGTTCGAGTGACTATAGAGCTCTAGTCGATTTTTGCTAGTGTTATTTGTGTGATTAAGAGTTTTCATGAAAAGTTCTCTTCCTTGCACAACTCAAATAATTTTGGCATTTTGGCCAAACTATTGGTCATAATTTTTCAGAAAAAAGTCGAGACAAGTCATGGGTCTTTAGAAGCTAATCAAAGTTGAAGATATCAAAAGGCAAGTAGAGTAAGTGATTCGATTTGGTTAAGAAGTCTATCTTAACCAAATATGAAGTGTGTGAAAATATTTTTTGAGTGGTCCATAACCTGTAACATTTACTAAGTTAATTAACACATAAAATGATAAATATAGGAAGGCTTTGAGTCTATTTGGTTGGTTGTCTTGAGAGTGTGTGAGTATGTTATTATGAGGGCATTAAGAGTGAGTAGAGATTGAAGCAACTGCTCAAATAGTTTTTGCATAGTTATATCGGAAAATAATGTGCCGAATTCAGAGATAGAGTTGAGAAGAAGATTCATAATTTGTGTGTTGTGTTTGAGAGCATTGTTTTGATTTGAGAAGAAGTGAAGAATTTCTCTCCTTCTGGTCATATTTTTTGATTCAAAATTTATGTGTAGAATGATGATGTTGTTGGGTTTCTCGTGTTGAGCGAATTGAAAACCCAGTGTGAAATATTCTAAAATGTGATTCGCATGGAAGAAGTGAAGGCATGGAGGCTTCAAAGTAGACAGTGATTTGACAAATTTGGTAGAAGGAACATATTTCTCCATCCAGCAGAGGTTGGATATTCCAATGGCAATTGGGTGAGGATCGTTTATCGTGGGAACTTCTAGTGGATAGGTTTCCGTAGATTCGTGAGAGAAACAGTTTCCTTGTCTGATAGGTGCCAACATACTGTGAAAAAAGTTGAGTCTTCCAGCTTATGGGTGTAACCTAAACCATGTAAAATTTGTTCAATAGATTAATAAAATAAAATAGTAGCGCAGCAGCAACTGGGTGGTCTTCTCTCGAAAGCGTTTCCACCAGAAATACGTGTGTTCTCATGTGTGCATGTGGGTGTTGATGTTTCTCATGTTTATTATTTTATGAGTGATTGTTGGTTTCATAAACTAATATTGTAGATGTGTGTGGCTATTTGATATTGAGGTAAAAAGTTTTAAAATTGATATAAAAATCATCACTATTGATTCACTCCCTCTACTCATCTAGTTTCCAACACATTGTTTTTTATTTAGAGAATATTTTATTTTTATTTTGTAAAAAATACATGTCAATTCAAGATTTAACATAAAAATAATTACACATCTCCCTCAAAATTTCGCATAGAAAAAATTACACATCTCACCTCACATTTAATTATAAAATAAACTTCTAAATACAATAAAAATATTTAATTTAAATTTAAAAAAAAAAAAAAAAATAACAAAATAACAAAATAACAAAATAAAATATACCAACCATTTAAATTCTTTTTACATTCTTGGTTGAACATATTCTTTTAGTAAATGGTAAAACCTGTAGTTTCTTAATTAAAAACAAACGACCATATTATAAAAACTTTTCAAACACATACAAGATGGATGCTACATAGAGGGATATGTTGTTTTTCAATTGACAACGATGAAAATACCAACTTTGATGTCGATAGTGTCTTCCAAAGCACCCTGCTACATAATGTCTTATTATGTAGCACAGAATTTCTTTAATTTTTATAAGACCAAATGGTTATATGTCTATATAGTAGCATACCCCGAAAATCTAAGTATGCACATGAAAATCTTATTTTTGAATTTTGAGAAACATAAAGAGTTATACAAAGTACTCATGTACAACATTAAAGAGTACGTAATAATTTTTAAGGTCAACCGTTCAGCCGTATGATTTTGGTCAACATGAGGTAAGGTAAGATTAAATAATATTATGTACACTATAACTAATTAAATGTCATAGGTTTAGAAGCGGGAGAATATGAATGTTTGAGTGTAAATGAAAGCGTTGTATCTATAATAGTAGTAATGTTTTTATTACCGTAGAAAAAGTTGTAATTTTATTCATAAGACAAAATTATATTTTGTAGATGCTAAAGAGTATATGAAGATGATCTGTGCTTGTTTTCACATAAACCAAAAAAAATAAAAAATAAAAGTAAAAATGTTAATCTTCTTTTTTCTTTTTTTTTTTCCACCTTTCACCATCTTCTAGTATTGGGGGTAGCAGTTATAATGGATAACTGATTTTCGGTTATAGTTGTGGGAGAATCCTTGTTCGACTCAGATCCTTCTGATCCATGAGCTCTCTTGTTGCCAGATATTTCCTTTTTTGTTGGCTGGGAGGCTTCTTGCTGCAAAGGGTTACTAGGGGCTTTCTCTTTCTTTAGTGTGTTGTTCTGGACTTTTTGTTTATCCATTTCTGCTTTATATTCTGTAGTCTCTATTGTGTCTTCTTCTTCATCCAATGGCTTTGTATGTTGCCATCATTTAGGCTTTCTCTGTTGCTTCTTGTTCCACTTGGGGGTGTTTCTTGCCTGTGGACAAGCACTGAGGAGGTGGCCTGTTTGTAGACATCCACGACATCAGAACGTTGTATTTTCTTAATCCAAGGGTTGTATCCACTGTGTATTATTGAAATTCAATTTTATACTTTCTGGTAGTCCTTGGCTAAGATCTACTTCAACACAAATTCTGGCGAAAGTAAATATTCCCTTTATGAGTCTGTCTCCATTAGTCTTTAGAAATTTCCACAAGGTGTTCCCTATGGCAATTAATAACTTGTGGTGCTAGAAGTGTAATGGAAGGTTGTGCAACCGAACCCAGATTGTCATCTTTGATACCACCATTGTGTTGGCATAAATCTGGAAACCAAGGGGTCATGAAGAGCCCTCCGCTGCCCCAGAACCATGGTCCTTTGTTGAGGATATATTCATTTTCCTGTTCTGTATTAAATCTTACTATAAAAAAAACCCTTGGGGCATAAGTATATTTCGCAGTTTGGTGTCCATGTAGTGTGAATCCAGTGGTGAAGAACATCAGATTTGGGCCAAAATCCATTAAATTTACAAATAACTGAGTGGGAATAAAGATCTGAGTACAAAGCATTTACCTCAAACATTGCAATGGTGAGAGCAGGATTCTCAGTTTTTTGTTCTACAATGTAGGGCTCAGGATGTTCGGGCGTTGTCACTGGTTTGGTCTGCACTTTCCCTTTACCTTTGATTACATCTTTGAAGGATCTTGTGTTCTTGGAGCTGGTCCCAGAACATCCACCCCACAGACGGAGATTGATGTTGATGGGCGAGTTTGAAGTTATATTGTAATACTGAAGGGTGTAGTTATCCTCTAAGCTATGTCCCATGTGGGTCAAATTTTGCCCATGTACTGGTATACCAAGGAGGTTCTGTATTTTATATCTTAGATCCTAGATCCTACAGCCCTTCCAAATCCTTAAGCAATAATGTCTGCCTTCTGGTGTTTTGATAAAGAATTGTGTGAGATCCATCACTGTAGGGTATGAATCTGACTGAGAATGACTGCGATCTATTGCCCAGGTTGTCCTGTTCCAAACCACTAGATCACCACCGTTCTTCTTGCCTTTCAAGCCTCCTTCTGCGTTTTGGGCCTGTGATTCAGGGCAGAGATGTATCTTGGCAGTTACATGCCCCCAGATCTGAACTGCGTTTTGGGGTTGTGATCCAGGGCAAAAGGGAGACTTTGTGTGAGCAGGCCTCCAGATCTGGGCTTGGTGTGGGCTATTCTGTATGTTGTGTGCCAGATCTATTAGATCAATGGTGGATATGAGGTTAATACACCCTTCCGTGGTGAGACGAATCAACCCGGACCCATGCAAATGCCTTACAGGGACAGCGATATCAGACTCTGATTTATAGAGAAGGTACGAGGAGGACAAGGTGTCCTGGGCCTCAGATCCGGTAATATATTGGCCAGCAAAACTAGAGATGTCTTCGTCAATGTTCCCTTTCCTCCTCTCGCATCTTTTGTTACTTAGGGAACCTGGTACAACTGTGTATCGTTGGATTGTGTCGTGCTCTGGCCCACTCTGCGATGGGTGTGGACGTTGCATCGCCATTGGATCTACTTTTGTTCGTTGTCTCCCATCCCCTATCGCTAAGGTACAGTGCACATAAGGGCACGCAGGAGTTCATGGCTCAGTCGCTAGGATTCCTCAAATTAGTGTATATTAATAATAGTAATGTTATTTGGTAAAAAAATAAAATAAAAAAATTATTATTAATTAATATATAATTTTTTAAAATTATAATAAATATTAATATAAAAATGAAACAAGAAAATATTTAAAAAAAAAAAAAATAAAGTAAATATAATTAAATATTTTTTTATAAGTTATAATAATATTAATATAAAAGAAAGAATAGAAACAAATATTTATATGGTAAATTGTGTTTATATTTTTTTAAGATACTTAATAAAATACATTTTATTCTTTTAATAAAATAAGTGTAAAAAGCTTTGCATCAATATCATGTTTTTTATAAGTTTATTATCAACTTTATTTTATCATTTTCTTATTTTTAAACGTGAATTGTGATTCTATTTATTCACTTAGTTTCATTTCTAAAACTTTAAAAAAACATACTATTTAAATATATTTTCTTAAGATAGCCTTATATCTCATAATATTGTTTAATGTGACTTAAATATATAATTGGGAGAGTTAATCTTTCCTCTATAATTAGGAAGATTGATCTTTTCTCCGTATTTAAAAATTAGATGTGAAAATTAATTTTTCAATCTTAACTTCCAAACGGCATTTCTTGCGATATAAATTTACTCAAATATATATTATTATTTATATTTTAAATAGTAAAAGTAAACTTTATATACTTTTATCACCATTATATTACATATTCTATTACGAATAATATATAATTTTTAAAATTAATTTTAATATTTAATAGTTACCAAAAATATAAAAATTATTAATTTTTTAATAAATTAATATAAAAAACTTGTGTGCCCTTATCTGCTTGTTGAAACTTGGGAGCACGAAGAATCTAAGGTCCCTAACATAGATGGCTTTATGCTATGGTCTATCTAGAACAAGCAATCCTCTCGTAGAGACATTGGGGGAATAGCTTGTTACATTAAGAAGAACATCTCCTCCCATGTTAGGATTTATAAAAATGACCCTCACAACCAATATAGTTGGAAAGAGATCAGTGAAATTAATAGTAAAAAAACCTACATAGCAATATGTTACTTTCCCCCCATCAACTCTAACTTCTATAAAAAGAAGAATCTAGATAAAAATAGCCCTTACAATGGTTTAGAGAATGATATCTCTAGCCTAAGGAATGAAGGTAATATCCTTTTAATAGGTGACTTAATGCTTGAACTTCAAGCAACCAAGCTATTATTCTAAGCAATCATTCCAACCCTAATCCTCTTTGTTTAGACGAAGACCCTACTCTGGCTAGTAGGTACAGAAGGAGCTCTGAAGACCTCAGGGAAAATTTGTTTGGGTCGGAGCTAGTCAAGCTCTATAGTGCTCAAGATCTCATAATTTGCAACGGTCTAAAGAAGTGGCCCAATTCCAGCAAGATGACCTGCATCCATGGACTTGGTAGCAGCGTGGTAGACTATGTTATTTCCGATCTCCCGTTATACAACGAAATAATAAATTTTGACATCTTAAACGACCACGACCCTGACTCTGATCATAGGCCTTTAGTTATAACTCTCAATTTTGTCATGCATAGGGATCACGTAGAAAATAATCCTTATAGCCAAAAGAACTTAATATTTGATAGAAATAAAAACTATCTCTTTCTAAATGAGTTAAAAACTAATTTGCTTCGTTTATCTAGTATAGACAACATAGAAGATCTCTATCATAATTTTACTACAACCCTCTCATATTCTATTAACAAGTTCTCAATTGAAGTTTCAAATAATAAAAGAGATAACAAAACCAACCCATGGTATGACAAAGATTGTAAAAGTGCGAGGAGAGCAATTAAGGAAGCTGTTGATGAATCTCTTAAAATGGACAAGATAAAAATATACAAAGCCCAAACTAAAAGGAAAAAGAGGCAGTACATTTGTCAAATACAAGAGAATCTCTTACACTTCTCTAAGATAGCTCCTAAGAAATTTTGGAGGCAGATCATGATTAGGAAAACTAAAGATAATAATAAAATTGTTTTACATGATTGGAATTCCTATCTTAAAAAGCTTTATGAATCTCTAAATGCCATGGATAACTTGGAAACCCTGCTCACAACGAAAGAAGTCTTCTCTTTAGAAGACATTGAGTTTGGGGTTAATCGCTTGGCTAATGGGAAAGCTAAGGACATTAAAGGTTACCAAGTGGAAGTCTTAAAAATTGGAGATCCTATCCTCATCCCCCTCATCCACAAGCTTTTCCATCAAGCGGTCAAGCAAGGGTTCCCTAAACCTTGGACTGAGAGCCTCATTATCCCTATTTTTAAAAGTGGGGATACAAATAACCCCTCTAATTATCAGAAAATTATGATCAGCCCTATCTTAGCCAAGTTATATGGTAGTATTTTGGAAAAGAAGTTAAGCATATAGCTTGAATGTGAAGGTAAGCGGGCTAAAGGCCAAGCAGGTTTCAGAAGGCATCACTCAACAACAGACCACCTCGTTACGCTTAGGATCATTGTGAGGAATTTTGTAATGATAAATCCAATCTCTATTGTTGCTTTTTGGACTTTAGAAAGGCTTTCGATACGGTTCCTAGAAACAATCTTTGGAATAGATTAGAAGAGCTACAGGTTTCTTTCAAGTTGAGAGTTTTTGTTATAAGGTCACACGAGAATGTAATTGACAAGCTAAAGAGCAATGAGCGGTGGTCGAAAGATATTAAGTGTAATATCAAAGTTAAACAAGGTTGCCCCCTCTCCCCTACCCTATTTGGCATTTACATCGACAAGCTCAAAGGCTATTTAGAGGAAGCAAGATGTGCTGGCACGATCTTAGCTGGGATAATCATCATCCTTCTTCTCTATGCCGATGATATTGTTCTTCTCGCAAGGTGCCCATCTGATCTTGATAAGCAACTCAGGCTTCTTAAGGATTTCTGCTCTAACATGGGTATGACTGTTAACACTGACAAAACAAAAGTTATGATTATCAAATCCAAGAAGGACACTTACGCTAATTTTATGTATGACAATAATAACTTGGAGGAAGTGTATTCTTACAAGTACCTAAGAATTTATATTCATCACAAGCTCAACTAGAACTATAACATTGAGAAAAGGATTAATGGGGGCTGGAAAGCTTATTTTGGACTTGAAAATAATTGTAAAACGACAAACCTCGTAATGTGGGATAAAAAGAAGTTCCGCTTTGAAACTTTAGTCACTCATGTTATCTTATATGGATGTGAGGTTTGGGGTTGCAGCCTCTCTAGAGAATCCTAGAGAAAGATTGAGCAAATCCAGAAGCATTTTATAATGTATAACCTGAAAACTAAAAGTAATACACCCTATCCTATTCTCCTTATAGAAGTAGGTCTCTCCCCTATCGAGAGCCTAGCTATGATTAGGCTTTTGTTGTACAAGAACAAACTCAATAACATAGGAGATCATAGACTTCCTAAGCTAGCTTTAAATTCCAGCCAAAACCACCTAAGGCTCAAACGAGGGTGGTATAAAGACATGAGGGCCTGGTTAAACTATTGGGAGATCAACGAAAATGATGCATTGCAAAACATTAATAACATTAAAGATATTGTTACTTCTAAGTTTAAAGAAAAAATGTGGTGTGAGAAAGATTTAGTGGCTAAAAGAAAATTAAATTATTATAAGAAGGTCATCAACCCCACCCTAGAAGATCAAAAGTATCTCTCTATTTTAACTAGCTCAAAGAAGAAAATTAGTATAGCAAAAATTAGAACGAATTCTCATGAGCTCCATAGTGAAACAGGTCGTTGGGCAGTTCCTAAAACACCATGGATGGAAAGGATCCGCCATCTATGTGAGAATAGGAACATCGAGGATGAAAACCACTTCCTCTTCGAGTGCCCCACGTACAACCACATTAGATCTCAGTTTCATAATCTCTATCGCAATACTGACATTTTACAATGTCAAAATTATAGTGAGTTCGAGAGGCTTCTCTCTAGGGTTTCTGAGCATAGGAATAAAATCTTAAATCAAACTAGATAATTTGTTTCTTTAAGTGCGATAAACCAAAGTTTGGTCTCAGCGGACGTTAATCATCATCATCATACGCACATATTTTATAAATTAATATTTTTAAAATAATCATTTTTAATCAAATTCATACATTAAAAAAATTAATTAATTAATAATTAAAAAAAAAAAAAAACTATTTTATTTATTTATTTTATTTGAAACTTAAAAAATTATACCTTTAAAAAACAACTTATTTTTAATTTTTATTATATAAAAATTATATATATTTTTTTAAACTTTAAAAATTATAATCTTATTCGTTATTTTTATTTTTTATTATATTAAAAGCTTAATATAATTGGTTTAAAACGAGAAGACGAGAATACGAGAGCGGATGGGAGTAAGGCGATCACGGGAGTTCACCAGAAACTAGGGTTTCTGCAGTAACCTGCTGCGGCAGGCCTGAATAGTGGCAACCTGAACCGATAGAGGCAGCATGCAGGCCGTGGCCAGGCGTAGGAGCTGAGCGTCATAATGACAACCCCTCAGGGGGTCGGAGAGGCGAATTCTCCAAGACATAACAGACAAAAAGAGCCCATTGGTAGTTCGGGAAAGGACGCGGCGCTGAAGGAAGGACACACAGAGGATAACTAGTAGAATAAGAAGGAACAAGCACAACAAGACAAGCCACAGGTCAGTTCATCCACATGCAAGCCTGTAGCTACCCACAGGCCAGAGGTGGAGCTTCCCGGACATCGAATCAATGCACAAATCCAATATATGAGAGACCATGCTCTCATAGGCAAGTTTATTGGCTTTTGGCCCAATGAAAAAGCCTTACGAACCTGGATCGATGTCAAATGGAGGCCAAAGGGGCAAATAACCCTACTCTTAGGGCTGAAAGGATTCTTTACAGCTATTTTCAATTGCTTGGAAGACCGAAATAAGGTCTTTGATGGGGGACCTTATTTCTTTAATTCGGCTGGAATTTTTCTGAGGGAATGGGTAGCTCGCTTTAACCCAGACAAGGAAGATCTGAGCTGGGCGCCCGTGTGGATCAGATTATATTCGCTACCCTGGGAATACTGGGAGGAGGACTCCCTAAAAGCCATTGGAGCTGTATTAGGCAAATTTGTCAAGGTTGCTGAAGAAACAAAGACAATAAGGCTGACCTCTCATGCTTCCTATGCTAGGATCTGCGTCTATATGGACCTGAAACAGCCCTTACCTGATACGGTACGTCTTTTTCATGAAGATGAGGATTGGATTCAATTAATTGACTATGAGCATGTTCCCTTTAGGTGTAGGAAATGTCATGCATTAGGACACCTATTTAGGGACTGCCCTTTGAACATTAAACCCACAGAACCAGTCAACCAGGAACAACAATCTACAGATGGATTCACCAAGGTCACAAATAGAAGAAGAGGAAGCAGGAAATCAAATGGACCTCCCAAAACATCTCCAGAAGACCCTGCAAAACCCTCCACAAGCAACAGTTTTGCGGTCCTAGATCAGGAGGATCCGCAAAATCGGCCAAGTCCTAAGCCCAACGCAGGCAAGGCGAAGCAGGTAGCGGAAACAGGAAAACAACTGAAAACAGGGGACAAGGAGAAGGGACAAGGAGAAGACAAGAACGAATTCGCACCCGAAGCATGGAGCACACCAGATATGGAAATAGACAATACCGAGCTTAATGGGAGCAAAGAGAAAGAAGCCGAGGACAGCTACCAAGTGCCACACTTAATGGAGGAAGACTCAGAACCGATAGATATTGGTGAACTCGACATTTTAGGTCTGGAACAGGCTTGCCAAACAGGTAACTTCGATAAAATCTCTGACCAATAAGTGGATAATCTGGTTGAGGTTCTCAATAGAGCACAAAGAAAATATTCATTAGGAGTTCAAATTGGCAGCCACTGGGATGGGAAGTTCATCTCCAAAGATAGCAAAAAGCGAGGAAGGAAAACCACTTTAGAACGAACCATCAAGATAGGAGAGGTCTTGGTTGAGTCGAGCAGATATGCCAAACTAACCAAGTATTTCAACACTGATCCCAAACCCTCTCAATGAAGCTAATATCATGGAACATTCGAGGGCTCAACTGCCCCAGAAAAGGAAAACTACTCAAAAACATGCTAATGGAGGAGAAGCCAACAATTCTTTTTTTGCAGGAAACTAAATGTAACTTGACTTCTCTGGAAAAGATAGCTGCCAAAGCATGGCCGGGAGGTCTTGTCACAGTTGTAGATGCACATGGAGCTTCAGGGGGTCTCGTTGTGCTCTGGGATGCAAGAAATATTAATCTAGAGAATATACATGCAAATAAACACTTTATTCAAGCAACCTTCCATCTTCTGGGGACAAATATTTATGGTCATCTAACAAATGTTTATTTCCCGCAAGAAACCCACCACAAGGAGGAGATCCTAGATATATTAAGGCAGTTAAACGCAAACAGGACGCACCCGTTATGGGTATCTGGAGGAGATTTCAATATGATAGCGTCCCTGGAGGAGAAAAAAGGAGGATGATGCAAAGTAAACAGGGATGGATCAGCACTGAAAGATTTCATTCATCGGAACTGGCTCATAGACCTGCCAACCAGCAACGGTCTCTATACTTGGAGCAACAAGAGAGCGGCTCCGCAGCAAGTAGCCTCGTGCCTGGATCGTTTCCTAATCTCAGACAACACTGTACACATAGGAGGTGAATTCATAGCTTCCATACTTCCTTATTCGGGCTCAGATCACTGGCCCATCGCCCTGCATTAGAACAGACCACGTAATAACACGAGACGCCCCTTTAAATTTGAGCCATTCTGGCTAAATCATCCGAATTTCCATGAATTTGTCAGAAGTACATGGCAAAACTTCAATCTGACTGAAGATTCGAAAATGGCTAGATTCCAAAAGAAACTGAAATATCTAAAAAGGGAGATCAAACGTTGGAACAAATCAACGTTTGGTAATATCTTCAAAGCAAAGGAACTTCTTAACCAGGAAATGAAAATGATTCAACAAAAAATGATCTCTGAGGGTAGAACGGCAGAGTTAACTCAGAAGGAGCAAGACACGGAGCAAAAACTCCTAGAACGAGACAGACAGGAGGAAATCTTATGGAGGCAAAAGTCAAGAATCCAATGGCTGAAGGAAGGGGAGAGAAACACGAAGTTCTTTCATAAAACCACAGTCCAACGAAGAATGAGCAACCAAATTTCCTATGTTATGGATGAACAGGGCAACAGGATTGAAACTCATGACGAGATAGAAAAGGAATTCTTCAACTACTTCAAAGAAATGAACCAAGAACCTAATATCAACAGGAAGGAGGCGATTGACAAAATAACCGGACACATTCCTAAGCTAGTCACTGAGGACCACAATACTCTACTCCTCAAACCGATAAGTCTTCAAGAGGTCGAATCAGCGGTGAACTTACTAAAAGCAGGAAAAGCTCCAGGTCCAGATGGCTTCACAGCAAATTTTTTCCAACACTTCTGGGACACGATCAAATGGGAAGTTTGGCAGGTAGTGGAAGAATCAAGAACTCTCAGATGGATGTACCAGGGTATGAATGCAACATTTATTGCTCTGATCCCCAAGGCAGAGGATTCACCTACTCCAGACAAATACAGGCCCATAGCTTTATGCAACATAATATACAAAATCGTTTCCAAGTTAATTGCTCTACGTCTGAAACCCCTGCTGCCCCTTATCATCTCTCCGGAGCAATCGGGTTATGTAGAGGGAAGACAGATTACAGATGGGATAATCTTAACTCATGAGATAATACATTCACTCAAGCAAGGAAAAAAACCAGGTATGCTTCTAAAAATAGATCTATCCAAAGCTTTTGATAGTATAAGTTGGGAATACATGCAATCTATCCTTAAAGCTTTCGGTTTTGCTCCTGCTTGGGTCAGATGGGTCAGCAGTCTCATTTCCTCCTCATTTTTCTCAATACTCATTAATGGTATCCCTTCCTCAACCTTCCGCCCTTCCCGCGGAATTCGTCAAGGAGATCCTCTGTCGCCGTTCTTGTTTGTAATCATGGCTGAAGGTCTGGGACGTAGCATTAACGCAGCCATCCTCTCCCGTAAAATTAAAGGTATTTCTCTACACCAAGCTCCTGCTGTTTCTCATCAACAATTCGTAGATGACAATATTCTATTCGGCCATCCTTCAGTGCAAGAAGCCCGATCCTTTAATACTTTGCTCAATGATTTCTCTCTAGCCTCTGGAGCCCTCATCAATAGAGTCAAATCCCAGCTCTTCTTTTTCAACACGCTTCCCACAACTCAAAGAGCTATAGCGAGAATTCTAGGATTCTCCATTGCAACCCTGCCTTCCAAATATCTTGGTGCACCTTTAATAGCATCGGCTCTCAAGCATGCCTCTTGGATAGACCTGTTAGAAAAACTGGAAGCCAAACTCTTCCTCTGGACCCACAGAGCCCTCAACATGGCAAGCAGAATTGTGCTTATCAAAGCAGTTCTTCAATCCATGCCACTTTATTTATTCTCCATCATGGCGGCGCCAAAATGGGTCCTCAAAGCCATCAAACAACTGCAGCGCAACTTCCTTTGGGGGAGTTCAGGACCTAACAGAAAATGGGCCTTGGTTAAGTGGGAGAAAGCTACAATTCCCAAAATCGCTGGCGGAATTGGTCTGAGAGACCCTGAACTCAGCAACATAACAATTAGAGCTAAAACATGGTGGAATTGGCTAACCAAATCAGACACTCCGTGGGACATCTTATGGACATCGAAATATGCCCGAAATCTACCATTGGAGGAGCGCCTCAGAATGTCTGAAGTTAGTAAAGGATCTGTAATATGGAACTCGGAAATCAAACACAAAGAACTAATTCAAAAGCACAGTTTTTGGGAAGTCCGAGATGGAGGGACAGCTAGGTTCTGGGGAGACTCCTGGCAGCAACTCCCCAATCTCCACAATATAATTCAGGGACTACCAGACCGAGAACTAAATCAGATGGATAAAGTTAACCAATATTGGAAACCACAAGATCAAAACCACAGGGAATGGATTGAGGCACACATCATCTTACCAAATAGCCATGAGCAAACTAAACAAGCCTTATTAGCAGAACTACAAAAAAGGAAAATATTAAAGATAGCAGGCAGGGATAGGCTCAGATGGGGATATGAAGAAAAGGGCACCTTCACAACCAAAGAGGCTTATCAAATCATCATAAAAGATCGGGCAACTAAAGACAAATTATGGGAAAAAATATGGAGCCCGCCCATCTGGCCAAAGGTCTCAACGTTTTTATGGCTCCTAGCACATAATAAAATTCTTACATGGGACAATCTAAGAAAGCGAAACTTTCAGGGGCCATCAATCTGCCCCAATTGCAAACAGGAAGAGGAGTCGGCTCTGCACCTAATGCAAACTTGCCCGCTAGGAAGACAACTCTGGGAAAAAGTAACATTTCGCTGCAGAAAAGAAGGAAGAGTGATGGGGGACATAAAAGGTACTCTACGTAACTGGGCACAACAACCATATCAAAGAAAAATCCTAAACACACTATGGCAAATTATACCAGGACTATTTCTATGGAACATATGGAAGGAAAGAAACCGACGAATCTTCAAAAACCAAGCTATGACAGTGGAGCAGGTATGGACAATGATTCATAAAAACACCCTAGAAACTCTAGATATTAAAAGCTGGTCACCGGAGGATTTCCCTTCCATTGCACAGGAACAAGCTATATGGGGAAATTGGCAAATACAATTACAAGGCATGAATTCAGTCAAAGACAGTTCTCCCAAGATCCCGGCCTCCAATTCCAGATGGACTCCTCCGCCCATCAATGTCTTCCAACTCAATTTCGATGGGGCATCGAAGGGGAATCCCGGAAGTACAGGTTATGGAGGTCTAATCAGAGACCATCAAGGTAAAGCTCACATAACCTACTTTGGTTCACTCGGTTGGAATACTAACACTGCTGCAGAACTTGAAGGACTATGGCGAGGCCTCATACTTGCACAGGAATACCAGCTTACACCTCTGATAGTGGAAGGAGACTCTCAAATCATAATCAACATAGCTACAAAACTTCAACAGGGAACATCAGTACATAAGGTAAGCAGCAGTTGGAGAATGGCTACCAGGCTTGAGCTGCTCAAACAATGGCTTGGCAATCATCCAGCTATATCCTTTAAGCATACTAGACGAGAAGGAAATAAGATGGCAGACTTTCTG
This sequence comes from Pinus taeda, assembly GCA_000404065.3. NCBI lineage: Eukaryota > Viridiplantae > Streptophyta > Pinopsida > Pinales > Pinaceae > Pinus > Pinus taeda. The sequence continues at coordinate 189,424 of APFE031191197.1, forward strand.
GCTAATCTAGGAGTGGATAGGGGAAAAGATCTCTACGACGGGCCTCTACAAGACATAGCTTCAGAGGAAAAATTTTCCACTTTTCAATCCTTATTAGCTAAAGAGATGCAAGCTGGGGAAGATTCTCACCCGGATGCGGGTGTTTTCATTGTCCATTAAAGAGTCGTGCCATGAAGCCACGCGCAGGCAGCTGGAGGCAGGTGGCAAGGTTTGTGATTACAATTGAGAATAGTGCCGAGGTGACGGGCATTGAAGGAGCATTAATTCGGGAGCAGGCAGCCGGTACGCTGAAGGAGGAGGAACGAGGATTAAACAGAGGAATTATGGAGAGTTTTCGCAAGCATACAGACAGTTTTGTGGAGAGCCGCGTGACAGTGGAAGGGGCAGCTGATGCTGAAGGAGTAGCTGACAGAGACGAGGCCGGGTGCGCTTGGCATGAGCAGCCAAGGCGTCCTCAGGAGAAGCCTCCCTGGTCAATTATCTGCAGGTCGAAGGTAAGTGAAAAGTACTCTAGTTCTAGCTCTAGAATCACATTTCCATCTGCGGCAGAGGCCTGGAAGCGGAAAGGGCTTACACTTGACTTCAAGGTGTAAACTCTGGGGCGGAATTTGCTAGGGGCCAGGCTCTTTACAGAGGTTTGCATTGCCAATTCTTACCTTACCAGACTTCGCTTGTTGTTGGAGAATTGGAATAGCACGATGTGTACTCGGCAAATGGCGCCCAGACTTAGAGCTACTCCAAGAAGGGGCCGAAACGCGGGCTACAGAGGAGGGACGGGAGGCAGAGGCAGATCGCCTCCACGACGAGTCTCTCTGCTTGCGGTGGCTTATCCTTCACCCCAGGACCCTGAAGAATCTGACTCTTCGCTCCACAATTCTGTCCAGACAGCGAAATTCAGATTCAAAAGCAAGTTACACAAGCCAACAGTCACGGCCCTGGTCACTGTGATATTTTCCGAAGAAGAAGAAGAGCAGGGTAGCTCTGAGAATTTAAAGGAGGAACACTCCCCTACCCCTCTGGACAACTCGTCGAAAGAAGAGGACACCATCAGTTCTCAGTCTACCCATACAGAGCAACCCACCTCTCCAGGGGTCAATGAAGTCCAAAGCCAGTTGGAGGATCATAGCATCAACCAAATGACTGAGAGGATGGAAGTGAAAGCGTACGGACCTGAAAGCTCTCAGCAAGGCAAGGTTCAGTCCGACAAAGTGAAGAAATGGCTGGATAATACTTTTCGTAATCTGTTGCAGCTCAGGCTTCCCCCAGGTGTCAAGCCTACGGATGTTTAAGACGGTCTGGAGGTTACGTGGGAACGTGTTTCAGACAAGGAGATGGATCAAGATGATGATGAACCAGGGTGATGGCTACTCAGGGGGCGGAGTTCTCAGGCAGGCCCTGCTCTTTTTTTGGTTTTTCGGTTAGCTTTTTTTTTAAAATGCATAACAAAAAGCCCTGCGCAGCATTATCTAGTGAATAGCCTAGGCTAAAGATTTTGGACTGTCCGGTTAACTGTCTAGTTTTTCAGTATGATATACCCATGTAATCTGGTCATAGTTTTTTTGGATTCCTGCTCCAGCTTCACAAGTTAGACACATGGTTGTGAGAGTAGAAGATACTGTTAGTTTTGAACTGTTTTCTTGACAGAGAGAGCTGCATGACTCTCTCAGAGGTATCCCCTCTCTGTAAATACTTTTTTCTTCTTAATATAAATAGAATAGACATTACTCAGGAAAAAAATATAATTGGTTTAAAACTAAAAAAATTATAATCTTATTGGTAATTCTACATTTAAAAATATTTTTATTTATCATTATTTAAATTAAAAATTTAATTGAAAATAAAAAAAATACTAGTTTAAGTGAACTTAAAATTACTTGCTTTATTTTATTATCTAGAAGAACATAATCTATAATATGAATTGGAAATGGAATTCAAGAAAGTTTAGTTATATATATAGACATAAATAATGTTGTCAATCCTTAGATATTTCCTTTAGGATAAGTTGTTTTAAATATGGTAAAACTAAAATGTTTTAAATATGAATGCAATATACACGCACATCAAGAAAATCTCAACTAGAAAAATAATTTCCCTAAAAATTAATTAAGAGAGATTTTATTCAGCGCAAGTAGATGTAATCCAGGTAGCAGAGAGATGATGTAAAGGGGAATTTAATAAAAGTAGTGTTATTAGTATTGGTTAGTTACTTTAAATTGTGAGTTTATTTTGAAATTTGAACTATGTTTCTAATTTTCACATAAAATTGTTAAATTTGGAATTTTTTTCAGTGATCGAAGTAATCAATCTATAAATTATTATTAGTAGTGTTGTTTATAGAGGTTGAGGTTATAAATTTGTTTAGATTGTAATTTTTTTTTCAAAAATTTAATTTTAAAATATTTGAATTATATTTTTATAGTGAAAATGAATTTAAACCATCAAAAACCTTAAAACACCTAAAATTTTGAAAATTGATGATTGTAATCCAAATTTTATCAAGATAAACGGATTTGAAAAATCATGATACTATGTTCACGTCACTCTGGGCAGAGCTTTACACTTTAAGGAAACACCATTACGTCAATTATGATGCTTTCCGTTCTTACACACATTACACTTTATGGAAGTATAAGGACTTTCCGAGAAAGAAGCACCATAGAGTTACGACATTGTTTTGCAATGAATGCAAACACTCCAGAAGACCGCAGCATTTGAAGCACTTCTAAGTTTTGATCATGTGAATATAATGTATTTATTAATGCACTACGCAGACATGAGTCTATTGTTGTGCAACCCATTAAGATAGGGGTATTACTGATCAATGCTTTTAAATTATGCACTAATCACAGAAGCATATATTGCCGTGCAATGCATTTAATAATGCATCAATCTCTGGCATTCACGTGCTGTGGAACGTAATTACAATATTAATGCGCCCTGACATGCTGGGGCGATAGGGAAATATAACGCTCGCCGTTTTTTTATTTTTCTCTAGTCATCACTGGCGCGTTATATTTGGCTATCGCCCCAGCATGTCAGGCCGCATTAATATTGTAATAGCGGTGGAAATAGGATTCGCCTTGATATAACCGCAGATTGTATTTAATAATGCATCCAAGAATGGAATTTGACTTGCTGTGGGACGTATTTACCATTTTTACCATTTGACGCGTTATATTTGGCTATCGCCCCAGCATGTCAGGCCGCATTAATATTGTAATAGCGGTGGAAATAGGATTCGCCTTGATATAACCGCAGATTGTATTTAATAATGCATCCAAGAATGGAATTTGACTTGCTGTGGGACGTATTTACCATTTTTACCATTTGACGATCGGTTCTCAATGTAAAACCTAGTGAAGTTCAATTTGAATTATTAATCTTTAAGTTGATGTGATATATTGGTACAAACTATCAATGTAAAACTCAGTGACTTTCAATTGGAATTATCAATCTTAAGTTGATGTGATATATTGGTACAAACTATTCAAAGATTTTTATCATAGCTACCAAGTCCATAAGTACTCGCAAAAAAACCGTAAATTCTTTCACGTCAGGCCTGGGATTTGACTATTTTAAATTACAGGATGTATCTGATGGTAGGTGAAATCTGGGACAGGTCATTTTTCACATTTAATTTAAACCCTAGAAATTTATTATATTTAAAGTTATAAATCCTTAAAATTATCTATTACGGGAGGCACACCATTACTTATGCCCCTCCCTTCCACCTCAACGTTTTTCACATGGACACTTGTCAATGGTGTAAGACACACGCTGAGTGGACTCTGTCACTGTCACGTATTGTGGTTGGTGAGAGCATTTAATTTACCATCTAAATCGTTGTTTATGGTTTCATTGATGTTGTTTTCTCCCATGTGTTCTTTGCCCTGTGTTGTTTTGTTCGGTCTAGTGTGTGGGCGATGCGCTCCCCCAACGATAGCTTGGATGGCTCCAATACCTGTGCGCTTTGTTTGTCATTCTTAACTTGCTCACTCGGCGAGGTTGCTTGCTCTGTCTCGTTAGCAATTTAAGGTGTAAGACACGTGCCGAGTGGAGTCTGCGATGTGTTGTGGTTGGTGGGAGCATTTAATTTACCGCCTAAATCGTTGTTTATGGTTTCATTGATGTTGTTTTCTCCCATGCGTTCTCTGCCCTGTGTTGTTTTGTTCAGTCCAGTTTGTGGGCGATGCGCTCCCCCAACAATAGCTTGGATGGCTCCAATACTTGTGCGCTTTGTCTGCCATCCATAACTTGCTCACCCGGCGAGGTTGTTTACTTTGTCTCGTTAGCAATTTAAGGTTTATGTTGTGGTTGTTTGATTGCGCATACCATTGCGACCCGCTCACCCAGCGAGGTTGCTTGCTTTGTCTCGTTAGCAATTTAGGGTTTATGTTGTGGTTGCTTGATTGCATCTGCCATTGTTGTTCAGGGTTTAGGGTTTTGTTTCATTCTTGCGACCTTGTTTGGGAACGAGCCAATGCAAAATTCTAATCAATTCGAGGCCCATGAAGGTAAATTTAGGTAAATTTCTAAGTACATGGTTTTTTTTCGAATTCCTATAATTTGTTTGTATGTTTTTGCCATTTGCTAATTTTTTCGTGTTTTACAAGTTTAGGTTGCAGGTCTGGTGAGGTCTAGGGGATGTTCAGACACGGTGGTGGCTTCTGTGTCTATCCAGTAGGATTCTAAATCCTACCAGCCACTGTGTTTTTCAACACCTAAACTTGCTATTGGGATTTTTTTTTTCTCTTGTTGCACTGTTGTGTTTGTGAACACTTGAATTTGTTGGGAAATTAGCTCTTATTGCATGTTTTCTGCAATTTCTTATGGTTTTTGTTGATTCTTCTTGCTCTGTTATCCCCCCCTTATCATGAAGTCATTGAATCTTTCGGTCTATGGCTTGGAGGGTAAATTGGTGCCCGAGTTAAGAGAGCTGAGGGGCATTGTGTCTCTCGACATGAGCTACAACTCGCTCTTAGGACAAATCCCTCTAGAGCTTTCTAACTGCAACTGATTGCAGACTTTGTTCTTGAACAACAACCATTTCTCGGATTCGATTTGCATTTTGTTTTAATTCATTTGTCTATTGTTTGGAATAGAGTCTGTGATAATAAGAACCCTTTTGTAAAATCGAATCGCTCTTGGCAAATTCTGTACATTATGTTTCTTTCTTTCTATTTATGGTAGAATGTGCTTAAATGGGTGGCCACCAGCTTTGAGTTGGGGGCTCTCTTTTGCTTTTTTCCCTTTATCTTCGTGGCATGCTGATATCCTTTAAAATCAAGGTCCTCTAACAGAAGAATCATTGTAAAGCCCTTTCTTGTATTTTATCTTTTCAAATTCATTGAGGAACGTTTTTCCTTCATTGTCCTCTGAATTGGAGATAGGAAGCTTTGGTGCATGAGTAGCACTTGACGATTTTATTGTTCTTTGAAAAATGCATATAAGAAGATAATTTAGCATTGTGAAATTTTAGAAATGTTAAGATCACTTAATGCATGAGTGTATCTGTTATAATCTGATTTTTGTACGTTGTTTGCTTGACCTTTTAATTGAAATTCAAAACTACTATCTCTGCAAACTATATGGACACTAAGATGAAATTGTTCCCATGCTGGCTAAAATATAATGTTCAAAATAAAACAAACTCCCCTTATAAATGGAACAGATGGAGTCTCTCTATTTACATCTTCCTCCCTTTTACAATACACAATTGGAGGTATCGAAAAAGAAAATAACTCTTATGCCATGAATATCAAAACAATTCTAGTCCATTTTATTTGAATTTGACTAATAACATTAATCTCCACTGAAACTATTTTCCGTCAAACTGAAAATATTTCTTTACGAACATCCCTGAATTCATGAAGAGTGCCTATAGGCGTAATTCATGAGAAGCATTTTCTTTGTGTGGGAGAGTAGTACAACATGGCATTTTGAATTTTAGGAATATGTTTATAGTTTTGTGTAGTCTTTGTGTACACTTTAATTTGAATAACGACACTTATAAAGTATGTGTGGAGCGTGGAGTCATTAGAAAAGATGAATGTAAATGGTGAATTCTCTTTTGATTGGTCTACCACACATTGTACATTTGATAAAAATATAAAATTAAAATTCTATTCATGGTCATGATCAATTAAATTATTTTGCAGAAAAATATTATAATAAAATAATGATGAATTTTTAATAGTATAATTATGGGAGGGTCAAAAATAATTATGGTGAAGGTCATCTCTCAAAATAATTTTTAGAGAAGCATTAAATAAAAATAATGATGAATTTTGTTATGGTTTTTTATTATTTATTTTAGTTATGTAATATTTAAATTTTAATGGTTTTTATTATCTATTTAGTTATTTAATTATTTATTTTAATATATATATTAACTGTAATAGTTTTTTAAAGATATTGTTTAAAATATGGTTTTTTTTTTTGTAATTTTTAGTTAGAATCTAGTTAAAAATAATTGACCAAATGTTAACTCTTAGGCACTGAGCTGGGATTGTGGGAGAGTTTATAACTTAACCTTGTGATTCTAAGAAATCTTTGTCAAATTATGGGCAAATTAAATAGGAAAATATGGCCAAAAATACCCTCCAAAACCTAGAATAGATAGACTATGGGGTTTTTTTCTGGGTAAAAGTGAAAGTGAAATATTTGTGACCCACAGACACTCTCCCACCCAATGTGGTAGAGATGTTGTAATGTAATGTAAACATTTTGACTATATCAAAATAAAAATAAAATAATGAATAATGATAATTATCAATAAAATATTTTGATTGGGTCAAGTTACATAAAAATAAAAATAAAATGGATATAGGTTGTTTTTATCACATCTCCTTCATAATGAGTTGTAATATCTGCAATTGATGAGAGAGCATAGTGAATATGGGATTATTTATATCCAAAGATGTATATTCAGTTTATCTTTTATTACAACCAACATTGTGTTGGCATTGATGTCAACCTAGTTACTTGGGTTGCAAGTGAGTTGCTTATGCATGGGTATGTGTGGTTGTAGGTGACTTGTGTATGGATAATGTGTAGATGGTCCTCGGCATGTCTACTAGCTTGGAGATGTGATGATCTTCTTGATCATGTTGCTGCATACAGGTGTTGGTGGCTACTACAGGAGTTAGAGTTAATGAGCCTTGCTGATTAGGTCTCCATGTCCCAGTTAGGTCTACATGTTGATGTTATGATACATAGAGCTTAGAGAGGAACTACAAGTGTTAGTAAATGTTTGAGATGGTTGTACCGACGTTTGAGAATGTGTGACATGTTCTAGATCTGCAAACTAATGGCAAAGTCACTGTTGAGCAATTTGATGGCCCAGGTGCTAGTATGGTTGTTGGTTGGCTTCCAATTCAACCTGGTTTGACTTATGATGATGATAGGGATGTGGAAGTGACTTGGCGAAGTGTTGCATAGGTGTCAGTGACTTCTAGAGGTCCTACAGAGGCTTGTCAAGCTCTGGAAGAAGCTTGGGAAAGCTATGAGTTGAGGAAAGATGACTTTGACCATCCTCTGCCCCAGTGGCATGGATGATGGGTTATGAGAGTGACTGGAAGTTTCTAGTTGCTGGGAGACAGGCCTGTGCGAGCGACTGTAGAGATCTAGTTAAGATTTTCTAGTGATGTGCGTGCGACTCAACTTTTTCATGAAAATTTCTCTGCATTCGTTGCGTCACTCAGATAATTTTTCTATTTTGGTGAAGCTAATGGTCAGAATTTTCCAGAAAAAGGTCGACACAAGTCAGGGGGTTTCTAGAATCTGATCAAACTTGAAGATATCAAAAGGCTAGTGGATTACATGATTTGATTTGGTTAAGGATCCTATCTCAACCAAATCTGGAGTGTATGAAAATAATTGTTGAGTGGTCCATAACCTATAGCATTTACTAAGTTAATATACACAAAAGAATGATAAATAGAGGAAGGTTTTGAGACTATTTGGTTGGTTGTATTGAGAATGTGTGAGTATGCCATTGTGAGGGAATTCATAGTAAGTAGAGATTACAACAAATTCTCACATAGTTATATCAGAGAATTGTGTGCATAGTTACAGAGTTATATCAGATAATTGTGTGAAGAATTCAAAGATAGAGTTGAGAAGCAGATTCAGGATGTGTGTGTTGTTTGTGGCAAAAAATTGAGATCTTGTGTTGTGTCTAAGAGCATTGTTTTGGCGTGATAAGAAGTGAATAATTTCCCTCCTCTAGGTTAGAATTTTTTATTCAGATTTTATGTATAGAACGATGGTGTTGTTGGGTTGCTAATGTTAAGTGAATTGAGAACCTAGTGTGAAATATGTCGTAACATGGTTCGCATGGAGGAAGTGAAGGCATAGAGGCTTCATAGTAGATAGTGACTTGGTGGGTTTAGTATAAGGAACAAATTTCTCCATCTAATAGAGGTTGGATGGTCCAATGGCAGTTGGGCGAGGATCGTTGGTTAAGGGAGATTCCAGCAGATAAATTTCTGTAGATTCGTGAGAGAACCATATTTCTTATATAATAGATCCCAACATACTATGAAGGAAGTTGAGTCTTTCATCTTATGGGTGTAGGCTAAACCATGTAAAATTTATTCGACAAAATTAATAAAAGAATTGAGAAGAGCAACAACAATAGGGTGGTTTACTCCGAAGAATCAGGGGAAAGGAATGTGGTCGCTGATTTTCTATCCAATGAGGCCGCGAAGCAAATAAGGGGGCAGTGGTTGATACATGAATTCATAGATTGAGTATTCTATTAGTTTTTTCATCGACCATTTATCGAGATGGATGGAAATATATCGGAATGATATTCATAAAGATCATTAGGCATTTTTTCTTTTTGTTCAGTTTTTGGTTCACATGACAGTTATGCATTTAAATTTTCTATGTAAATATTAAATATTGAACTCTGATATTGTACTAATCTGAATCGTTTTTCCATTTACTGGTGACTGCATCTCATACATGTTGAAGATACACCATGTAATTTTCATATAAATTAATGAAAATTGTGTTTTTTCTTGGGAAAAAAGAGTGGTTTATCCTGAAAGGGTTTCCACCATAAATAATTTTGTTGTTATGTGTGCATGATTGTGTTAATGTTTCTCATGTTTATTATTTTATGAGTTACTGTTGCTTTCATAAACTAATATTGTGGTTGTGTGTGGCTATTTGATATTGCGGCAAAAAGTATTAAAATTTATATAAATTCCATCACTCTGATTCACCCCCCCCCCCCCCCCCCCAATAATGATCTAGCTTCCAGCAATTGGTATCAAAGTTGGTGCTCTTCAGTGAAGCTTGACCACTTGGAGAGTAGATCTTGGATCATGGCTAGAAGCAAGAAGAAGATGTCTCAAAAGACAAAGGGTTTGAAGAAGGAAAAGATTCTTTTCATTACAAATGAAGAAGAAAATTCGGAAATCTCAGCCAAAGAAGTTGTGTCACGAGGTAATATGTTGAAAGAATTTTTAAAATTATGATTCTGGTGATTCTGTTGAGTTACATAGTGAAGAAGAAAATGATGTTGCTCATGTTAAGGTGAAATATGAATCAACAATGGTTGTAATGAAAGAATTAGCTACTCAAGTGGATAGAGTAACAATTGCATGTAGGGATCATGAGAAATTGTTGAATATTTGTGATGAGAAGGAGACAAATCTCAAGGAGTTCACTACCTTGAGGACCCAGCTGGAAGACTCAAAAAGAATTGAAGAAGCAATGTGCAATAATAAAAAGGAAAAGAAAAACTATGTAGAAGCACCTGAAAATGTAGGAAAAGAAAAGCTATGTAGAAGCAACTTGGAGAAAAATACCAGCAACATGAAAAGGTTAAGAGAAACATAGCAGTGAACAGATCTAGCCCTAACCTTCAAAGAGGAAATACAACTTTGGTTGTAGGAAATATTAACAAAATAGAATCAATGAAGACTACAACGAATATTGTGAGCAATCATGACAATATTGGAGAAAAGAGACAACAAATTCATCACCAGTAGTAAAGAATATAATCGAAATGAGCTTCCGTGTTAAGAAAATCATACACTCCTAGAATTGATAGTAGTAGAGTTCAAACGAGAAATCAGAACTCATTTCCCCCTTTGTTGAACAATATTGAGTGTTTCAATTGTCACCAGTTTGGACATGTGGAAGTTATTTGTAGGAGCAAATTGGACACATTTATGCAGCAACTTGGACAACAAATAAGAGGATCTTCTTTTAGATGAAGTATGAGAGGATGGAAACGTGTCATGAGCAAAAAAATATCAGATCCTTTGGCTTATTACCTTGGCCATGTAGAGTGTTATATATGTCAAAACTTTGGACACATGGTCAAGGATTGCCAGATGCCTAGATCCATGAGACCTTCAGTACAAAAGTAGCAGCCAAAAAAGCATGCACAACAAAGGAACCAACCAGGAACTATGTGGAAGAAGAAGGAGAAGTAGCTAGGAAAGTGTGGTATTCTCTTTATTCACGTGTTGAGGATGATAAATGGCATATTGATAACGAATGTTCACTTCATATGTTAGGAGATAGGAGCAAATTTCACTTCTTGAAGAGAATCAAAATTGGTCATGTTGTTTCTGAAGGGAGTGAACAAATGAGAGTATTGGGAAGTGGCAAGGCCAACCTTGGTGACAAGAGGATCAATGTTGAATATGTATGGCTCATTGAGGGCCTAAAGCATAATATTCTAAGTGTGAGCCAAATGGTTGATGGAGGTAAGGAAGTGTTCTTCAATCCAAAGGTTGTTTCATTAGGAAAGAAGAATCAAAGAGGCTAATTGTTAAAGGAGTTAAGACATTGGACAATGTTTATGTATTGAAGGGAACATTAAGCAAATGAAGGAGACCAAAGAAGTACTCTTCATCCTCAGATTCAAAGTAGAAGAGATCAACACATATTGCAGTTCACTCTTGCATGATAGGTCTTTTAGACTGCAAAATGAATGTGAGGCCTTCATTGGCTTAAGGGGAGTATATGGCACATCGTGTTTTGCATGTAGTTAGGTTGTAATGATAATGATGCTTATCTCTTTCATTATGATTTCTTGATGATGGATTTTTGTTATTGATGCTATTTTCGCTAAGGTTATTGTGATTATGAAAAAGGATGATACATGCTCAGGGGAGCATCTCATATGCCTCCAATATTTTTCAGTGATATTGATGGCATCATGTTTCCTTAGAGGATTTTGGCTATGCATTCCATGTTATGTGCTTATTTGACATGACGTTGCTGCAGGAGCTTGCATTTTGGTTTGATGAATCATGTATGTGTTGGCGTTATGGAGTTTAGTATGATGGTTGAGTATGGTTGTAGTTGCTTGCATAACTCATGTTCAAGATGGATGTTTTCCATGTTGTTGTTGTTGCTACATATGATGATGTTGATGACTTTCTATGATGGTAGATGATTGGTTGCTGATGTGATGTTACTAGTATCATTACATCATTATATGCTTATTTCTAATACCCACTTTGCTTATCGAGGTTCATACTCCATAAGATTGTTATCATTGTTTCCATGTATAACTATATAGAGTTGATATACTGGGTTGATTAGTGTGCTATATTCCTGATTCATGATGTTGCTGATACATACTATTGTTGGGCCATTATGTATTGTTATGTATTGTTGATTACTACTGTTGAGATCTTGATTTATGGTTGGTGATTTGAAGACACTGGCACATGTCTTCATATGATATATGCATTGATATTATCTTGTTGTCATATAAGGCACATTGTTGATTATTTATGTCATGCGTAGAGGCGATCCATGGTGTTTGGCGATTGTAGTGAGTGTATATTTCATTCATGCATTCTGATGCTTCATCAAGCCTTGTATCAGTCACAGATTCTTATTGTAAATCATTTGGTATTGGTCATAGAGTCATGAGCCATGATTGACATATGTTGCGTAGTGAGTCGTGAGAGTTGGTTAAGCCATATAAGGGCTTATGTTGTCATTGTACAATCATGTATTATCATTTTGGAAGCCATGTAATAGGCCTATGAAGCCTTGTAATTTATTGCATATCATTTGGTCACGGTAATTGGTCCATGTGGATTATGTTGTTGTTGCTTCAGGGAAAAGAGCATGTGTTTCAGTTATTGTTGTTGTTGGTTATTGTCTTAGGAATGAGAGAGTTTATTGTTGCTTCTAATAGGAGATGTATATTGATTCTCCAGTGTGTTGTTGATTGGGCATAACTTGTGTCTAGGAGGGTTTAGTGCACATATTTTTCAGTTATGTGGGGGAGTGTTGTTGTTATTTTTATCTTTCAGTCTTGAACTCCATTGTTCATCACTTGCATATGATATTGAGTGGAGTATATTTTTTTTGTTGATGGATCCCATTGCATAGAGATGATCATATAACATTTGTCCTTGACATATTTATCCCTTTGCAATTGATGTCAAAGGGGGAGAATCTAAGGATGTTGATAAGTTTTCAGAGGACAATTTTAGATGATTGTTTCAACTTGGGTTGCCATCAATGCCAAATGGAGAGATTGTTGGCATTGATGTGTGTTGTAGTGTTGCAAATGTGTTTCTGGGTGGCATTGATTTGTGTTGCAGTGTTGGAAATGTGTTGTTGGTTGGCATTGATGTCAACTTGGTTGCTTGTGCTAGTTTCTTAGGTTGTAGGTGAGTTGTTTATGCATGGGTATTTGTGCTTGCAGGTGGCTTGTGTATGGATGATGTGTAAATGGTCCTTGGCATGTCTACTAGCTTGGACTAGCTTGGAGATGTGATGATATTTTTGATTATGTTGCTGCATACAAGTGTTGGTGGCTGCTATAGGAGTTAGAGTTGAGGAGCCTTGTTGATTAGGTCTCCATGTCCCAGTTAGGTCCACATATTGATGTTCTGATACATAGGGCCTAGAGATGATCTACAAGCTTCAGGTGATGTTTGAGATGGTTGTACAGGTGTTGGAGGATGTGTGACATGTTCTGGAGTTGCATACTAATGGAAGAGTCGTTGTGGATCATTTTGATGGCCCGAGTGCTAGTATGGTTGTTGGTTGGCATCCAAGTCAACCTAGTTTGAATTATGAAGATGATAATGATGGGGCAGTGACTTGGTGAAATGTTGTAGAGGTTTTAGTGACTTCTAGAGGTCCTACAAGGGATTTTCAAGCTCTGGAAGAAGTTTGGGCAGGTTATGATATGAGGAAATATGACTTTGACCATCCTCTACCCCAGTCGCATAGATGATGGGTCATGAGAGCAACTGAAAGTTTCCAGTTGCTAGGAGACAAGCCTGTGTGAGTGACTGTAGTTCTCTAGTTGATTTTTTCCAGTGTTGTGCATGTGACTAAGTTCTTTCATGAAATTTCTTTTCATTCCTCGCACAACTCAGATAATTTTGGTATTTTGGCAAAGCTAATGGTCAAAATTTTCTAGAGAAAGGTTGAGACAAGTCATGGGATCTATAGAAGTTGATCAAAGTTGAAGCTATCAAAAGGTTAGTAGAGTAAGTGATTTGATTTGGTCAAGAATCCTATCTCAACCAAATCTGAAGCGTGTGAAAAGAATTGTAGATTGGTCCATAACCTGTAGCAAATACTAAGTTAATCAATATAGAAAAATGATAAATAAAGGAAGGCTTTGAGCCTATTTGGTTGGTTGTCTTGAGAGTGTGTGACTATGACATTGTGAGGGAATTGAGAGTGAGTATAGATTGCAACAACTGCTCACATATTTTTTGCAAACTTATATCAGAGAATTGTGTGCATAATTCAAAGATAGAGTTGAGAAGAAGATTTAGAATTTGTATGTTAATTGTGGCAGAAAATTGGGAGCTTGTGGTTTGTTTGGGAGCAATGTTTTGGTGTGAGAAGAAGTGAATAATTTCCCTCCTCCAGGTTAGAGTTTTTGATTCATATTTTATGTGCAAAATGATGGTGTTGTTGGATTGCTCATGTTGAGCGAATTGAGAACCTAGTGTGAAATATTATGAAATGTGGTTCACATGGAGGAAGTGAATGTGTGGAGGCTTCAAAGTAGATAGTGATTTGGTGGATTTAGCAGAAGGAACAAATTTCCCCATCCAATAAAGGTTGGATAGTCTAATGGCAGTTGGGTGATGATCGTTGGTCGTGGGAGCTTGCAACAGATAGATTTACGTAGATCTATGCGAGAAACATATTTCATGTCTCATAGGATATAGTAGCGCAACAACACTAGGGTGGTTTTCTCTCAAAAGGGTTTCCATTAGACATGTGTTCTTATATGTGCTTGCTTATGTTGATGTTTCTCATGTTTATTATTTTATGAGTTATTGTTGCTTTCATAAACTAATATTGTGGGTGTGTGGCTATTTGATATTGCGGTAAAAAGTTTTAAAACTAATATAAATGCCATCACTATTGATTCACCCCTCCAACGCTCCTCCCTCTTAGTAGTGATCTAAATTCCAACACATTGTTTTTTATTTAGAGAATATTTTATTTTTGTTTGGAAAAAAATACATGTCAATTCAAGGTTTAGCATAAAAAGAATCGCATATCTCTCAAAATACACATCTAATAAAAATAAAAATATTAATTTAACTTTTTATTAAAAAACAAAAAAAACACACTAAACCATTTATATTCTTGGTTGAAAGGATTCTTATGAATGGTAAAACCTATTATCCATTTTTCCTTAATTAAAAGCAAATAACCATATTATAATTTTTTCCTTCTAGTGAGAACGATGAAAAGCCCATCTTTTATGTCGATCGTGTCTTCCAAAGCACCCTGCCACATAATGTCTTATTAGACACCAAAATCCAAGGCCCTAAGCGCTGGTTATAGAGTGGAGCGTTGTATATATATATAGTAGCATACCCCGAAAATCTAAGTGGAGCGTTGTATTTTTATAATAAATATTAATATAAAAAAGAAGAATAGAAACAAATATTTATATGGTAAATTGTGTTTATATTTTTTCCAAAAACTTTTATAGTTTTATTAGTGAAAATTTAAGTATAATATTTTTGAAAGACAATGAATTAATAAAATGCATTTTATTCTTCCCATAAAATAAGTTATATCAAGGTTTTTTATAAGTTTATTTTCAATTTTATTTTATCATCTTATTTTAAAAGTGAATTGTGATCCAATTCATTCACTTTTAGGTCATTTTTAAAATATTAAAAAAACATATTTTATCTAAATATATCTAGATTTATGGTCATTTTTAAAATATAAAAAAACATATTTTATCTAAATATATTTTCTAAGATAATTTATATTCAAAATATGGAGTTGATCTTCTCTAAAAAAGAAGATTATTTTCCTCCATATTAAGAAATAAGATGCGAAAATTAAATTTCAATCTTAACTTCCAAACATCGTCAATTTCTTGCCATTAAATTTACACAATGTATATTATTATTTAATTTAAATAAACAAAGTAATATAAATTATACTTTTTATCACATTATATTATTTGTTTACCCCAAATTATATATATAATTTTAAAATGAATCTAATATTTTAAAAGTTATTTAAACAATATTATATATATTTTAAAAATGAATTCTAATATTTTATAGTTATTTAAAAAAAACACACATATTATAAATATTATTTCTTTTTATAAATTAATATTTTAAATATTCATATTTAAAATCATAATTATTAAAAAACTTAACTTATTTTTATTTTTTTTATAGTTAAGTTAATAAAATAAAACAAAAACTTTTTTTCTTTATGGGAGAAATCACATAAGAGAAATTTTTGGCCACGTTTTTCGAACCAACAAATGAGATCTCTCCTTCCCTTTGGTCAAGGATTGAGGCTAACAAATGAGATCTCTGCTCCCCTTTGGTCAAAGATTAAGGCATGCTCAGCATTGAAATCTACTAGTCTGGAAGAAATATGGAAAGTAAAGCAATCCAAGAAGTTCAATAAGCTCTCGAAGAAATTGATCTTGTAGTGACTCACAAGATTGTGAGGATCCTAAGGAAGCATAAGGTGGCTTCAACCTTTAGGCCTTTAAATACCATCTGGAGTTCCCTTAGATCTGTAAAAGACCCAGTGAGCCCCAAGAATATGAAGGGTGTTTACCTTATCTCGTTCTCTTGTGAGACTCCCTATATTGGTGAGACTGGCCGCTCAATTAATCAAAGGATTCATGAGCATGCCACAAACATTAAGCATGGTAGGACCCGCTCCTTTGCTTTGGCAGAGCATGCAAATAAATCTGAGCATCACATAAGCATTGAGGAGGCCCAAGTCGTTGCTAGGGTTGGTCATTTTCATCATCGTAAATTGAGGGAGGCCCTAGAAATTGAAAAAAGACCCAATAATTTGAATAAAGATATGGTTGGAATATTAGTAGAAGTTGGCTCTTTGTCGTGTCCTCATAGTTTTTTAGGTTTTTTTTTTGGATTTACTTTGTTTGTTTGTTTATCTATGTAAGTATTGGCGTCATTTTTATAGTATTTGTTGTTGATTTATTCTTCATTAGAATTTATTTTCTTTTTATTGTTGACCATGTTTGATTTATTAATTACTCTTTTATATAT
>APFE031191197.1:206731-234446 GCA_000404065.3 Pinus taeda
TATAATATCTTAATTTTCTTTTAACTGCTAAATCTTTCTCACACCACATTTTTTCTTTGAACTTAGAAGTAACAATATTTTTAATGTTATTAATGTTTTGCAATGCATCATTCTTGTTGATCTCCCAATAGTTTAACCAGGCCCTCATGTCTTTATACCACCCTCGTTTGAACCTTAGGTGGTTTTGGCTGGAATTTAAAGCTAGCTTAGGAAGTCTATGATCTCCTATGTTATTGACTTTGTGCTTGTACAACAAAGGCCTAATCATAGCTAGGCTCTCGATAGGGGCAAGAACTGCTTCTATAAGGAGAATAAGATAGGGTGTATTGTTTTAATTTTCAAGTTATACATTATAAAATGCTTCTGGATTTGCTCAATCTTTCTCCAGGATTCTCTAGAGATGCTACAACCCCAAACCTCACATCCATATAGGATAACAGGAGTGACTAAAGTTGCAAAGAGGAACTTCTTTTTATCCCACATTACGAGGTTTGTCGTCTTACAATTATTTTCAAGACCAAAATAAGCTTTCCACCCCCCATTAATCCTTTTCTCGATGCTATGGTTCTAATTGAGCTTGTGATGATTGCTTAGAATAATAGCTTGGTTGCTTGAAGTTCGAGCATTAAAGTCACCTATTAAAAAGATATTACCCTCATTCCTTAGGCTAGAAATATCATTCTCTAAACCATTGTAAGGACTATTTTTATCTAGATTGTTCTTCTTATAGAAGCTAGAATTGATTGGGGGAAAATAACATATTGCTATGTAGATCTTTTTATTATTAATGTCATTGATCTCTATCCAACTATATTGGTTATAAGGGTCGTTTTTATAAATCCTAGCATGGGGGAGATGTTCTTCTTAATGTAACAAGCTATTCCCCCGATGCCTCTACGGGAGGATCACTTGTTTCAGGTAGACCATAGCGTAAAGCCATCTATGTTAGGGACCTTAGATTCTTCGTGCTCCAAGTTTCAACAAGCAAAATAATATCAACATCATTTGAGATCCAACTTAGCTTGGGGCCTTTTTTCCATGGAAAACCCCGACAGTTCCAATAGAGAATCCAGAGCATGTTGAATTGCTATTTGTTTTTCTATTTCTAATTATTGCCCATTTTCCTTCCTTTCTAGCTTCTTTTACCTTTTGAACCTCCTATCTTAATTTTGCTTGATTTTCTGGAATGAGATCTTCATTTATAAATATTCTCATTCCTTTTAGGCTTGAGGTTTTACTAAGTATGTCGTACTTATGATCAGTAGAGTTCACCTTTATTCGGATCAATCTTCCTTTATTCTTGGTTAATTTCCCAAGCTTGTTGCTTCTGTGAGAAACATTGTTTCAATTTGTAATCTATTATGTAATTCTGTCTGGGCTATGGCTAAAGTATGATCAGCTACCTCCTCTTTTAAACCGAAGATTATAAGGTTCAAAGCCCTTTTGCTATGCTCGTGGTCTAATTCTATTAATTTTTTCATTTCATCTTTAATTGGTTTGATATCTAATTTATCTACCACACTATGTAAGTGAGGTGGTATTAACTTTTTCTTCTAGTTCTTTAATCATGTCTTTCATTTTAAGACTCTCTAAAGTATTAGCATCTCCTTCTGGGATGTTTGGTTAGCATCTTGGTTGTTTTTCTATAACCTGTAACCTAGTTTCCATTGCCTCCATTTTATTCTCTAATAGTTCTATTTTATTTTCTATTTGTTTTTGGATTGTGTTTTCAAGAGATGCAAATTTATTTTCCAACATGGCTTCTAACTCTGTTTGTAATTTTGCTTCTCTTTCTTCTCTATGTTTCTCTAGAGACTCTATATATGCATAAAGGCCTTGTAGAGTAACGGTGTTAGGTCCGCCTTTGGTAATCTTTGGTAGTTGTGGTGAAATATTCATACTTGAAAATATATGAGCAAATATGTATTAGAAAAAGATAAGAAATGTGGGCACCTGATATCAGCAAACCTGTTGGCAGAACGTGATGGCAGATCGCACGTGCCCACCATAGCCTGCAGACCAAGCCTTCAAAAGCGCGAAATGTATCAAACTTCCTAACTTTCAAATGTGCTTCCAATCCCCATCCTCACACTGTTTATAATAAGTTATTGTTTAACATTGTAACTTCTCACTATTTATATATAAGATTTCAGATCCGAAGACCTCGCTCTGTTTATAAATTCTAGATATATAGACCGCATATATTGAATTAATATCGAATTATTTGTATATAAGATTCCAGATCCGAAGACCTCGCACTATTTATATGAGATCCGAAGACTGGAGACCAAAGCCCTGTTTTTATTATAATATATATTATATATATATATAATTAATATTATTATTATATTTATCTTTTTTTATCATATATTTTGTTTTTGTTTTATTTTATTTATTTTCCATCATTATTTTTAATTTAGTTTTATTTATTTGCATTAATTATTATTATTTTATTTTATGAAATGATATTGGGGTCTTGACTTCTTTATAATTTTGACTTTCCTCCTTGTTTAGAATTTTGATTTTTTTTAATAAATTAATTTAAATATTAATTATGTCTCTACATTGCTCTTTATTAAAGCTTTTGCCATAGTCTGAATCACACTTGTTGGTTCAAAACGAGTGGCCAAAAATTTCTCCTATGATTTCTACCTAAACACTTTGCTTAAAATATTTAAATTATCATAATAATTTATTAAAAACAAATATTATTAAGTAAGGACTATAATTTTTTGGGTACATAAGCACTTCTGGGGATTTGAACCAATGACCTATCTCAAAAAGTGCCTTAAGAGTCACCGTCAATCCAAAGCCCTGTTGGATAAGTAATGACTATATTAAATGGTTAGTTTTTTGAAAATAATATTTATAATAATATATAATTTATTAAAAAATATTAATTGTAATGACTATATTAAATCACTTAGTTTTGAAAACTAATATTTAAATTAATTTATTAAAACTAAATATTACTAGTTTTTAAAAATAATATTTAGATAATGATATTAGTTATTATTATTTTATTAAAATATTTATAAATACTCAAGAAAATAATGTTAATTAATTTATTAAAACCAAAATATAATAGTATTTGAAAGATAATTTTTTTTAAACTTTAAAAAATTAGAACCTTACTAATATTTTTTATTTTTTATTATATTAAAAGTTTATTTAATAATTTTTTTTTTTTTTTTTTTTTTTTTTTTTTTTTAAGTTTAAAAAATTATAATTTTATTGGTAATTCTTCAAATTTTTTTAAGTTAATATTGGTAAAAACTTTATTGTTAAAATTTTGTTTAAATAATATTTTTCATTTATTATTATTTAATATTACAAATTTGAATGGTAAAAAATAACTAAATACAACTATAAGGGAACTTAAAATTACATGCTTTATTTATTATCCGGAGGAATACAATCTATAATATAAATTAGAAATGGAATTCAAGAAAATTTAACTATATATATAGAAATAAATAATCTTGTTGATCCTGAGATATTTCCTTCCGGATAAATTGTTTTAAATATGATAGAACTGGGATGTTTTAAATGTGAATGCAATATACACGAACATCAATAAAATCTCAACTAAAAAAATAATTTCCCTAAAAGTTATATAATACAGTGACAACTATTCTTGGATTTGCTGATTATCGAACTCTTTCATATTGCATCATTATGTTAATTTTATAACAGCGATTTTATATAGGAAAAATTTAAAGAATTCTTAAAAAAAAATTAAATTATCTCTGCTTATTGATAACGCTTTTGCTGCAAACCACAGTGTATTTGCTTTCTTTACTGAAACAACACTCTAGCTTCAATCCAAGCAAAAGAAAAGAATACATAAAGTCTGAAGGCAGCTCTGCTCTCTGAGCTAGATGGCGTAATCCACTGAAAGGGATTGAGATGCTAGCTTGGGAACAAACAGAGAAATTTGAATTTATAGCCAAGCTTCCATCAAGCTTGTAATGGCTATGTGTCAGGTGTTCCACAGATCAAGGTAGAGAACTGCAGATGGAGTAATCGACCACTTCAGAAGCTCCCAACAAAAAAATTAATTAACTACAGTTGATTTCCTTAATTTAAAGAAATTAATACACTACAATTTACTCTCATAACTGTAGGCAGAAGTTAGTAAAAATTAATTAAGGTTAACACATTAACCGTGAAAGCTATGGAAAGAGGATTTAAGAACAAAAGCTATAAAGATTTGAGAGCCAAACTAGCAGGGTTGAAATGTAAATATAATTCAAGTGGATTCCAAAGAGATTTATGACTCTAAACAATGAACTTGAACTTGAACTTGCAGACAGTAATTAAGAGAGATTTTATTTAGTGCTGCTCTTAAGTAGATGTAATCCAGGTAGTAGAGAGATGACGTAAAGGGGAATTTAATAAAAATATTGGTTAGTTATTTTAAATTGCGGGTTCTTTTTTAAATTTTAACCATGTTTCTAATTTTTACATAAAATTATTAAATTAGGAATTGTTTTAGTAATGTAAGTCCCCCATCAATCATTTTATTATTAGTGGTATTGATGGTAAATTATTATTATTATTATTATTTTCAAAAATCTGACTTTAAAAATATTTAATTTTTGATTATTTGACGACAGGTTTTAAATGTAAAACCTAGTGACGTTCAATTTGACTTATCAATCTTAAGTTGATGTGATATATTGGTACAAACTATGAAATGAGCTTCAATTTGAATTATTAATCTTAAGTTGATGTGATGTGATATATTGGTACAAACTATCCAAAGATTTTTATCATATCTACCAACTTCTACCAACTTCCTCATATTCGCAAAAAACAAAAGAGTGAATTCGTTGATTCGGTTCGATATAGTGAATAATGTTCCATTCCAATTGGGTACTGTGTGTTGTCGCCCGTAAATATAAATTCCAATTTACGGTTGGAGTGGACTGTCACTTCCGACATTCACGGTTCAGTGTCCGTGCCTCTGCTTTAAAGTTTGAACACACAAAAGAGAAAAGGCAAAGATGCAGCCTATTAAGCTTACCATCTTCCCTCAAAAGATGCAGCTTATTAAGCCTTCTCATGAAAATATGGCATGCAATACTTAATTAATCTGATAATAGTAATTAATGAATTTGAATTTAGTAATTATAATTATAATTATATTTTTAATTATACTGCATTTTTTCTTTTATATACCAATATTATTATATTATAAATAAAATAATGGTTCATTTTGTTTTCCAATTTTATAAATATAAAATGGGATATGTAAATTATGATTTTGAAATTGGTAATAGAATTGAAACTCTACTCCCTCCAAAAACTGTAATTGGTTTTCTTCCACAAATCCCCCCCAGTCGATCAATGTATCAACTTTCATTCATTCCGGTCAAATCAATCAACTTGTTGTACATACTTCCCCTAAATAATATTTTACTCTACTATTTGCTTGCCGGCCGCGGATGACATGAATGCTTCACTCAGCCCTGGAATTTGACTCTTTTAGCTTACATGACGTATTTTTGTTCACGTCAGACCTGGAATTTGATTCTTTTAAATTACCGGAATTGTTGATGGTAGTCAAAAGTCTAAGACGTATTTGGGTCTGTGATTTTCACGATTAATTTAGAATTATACTGAGAGTTAGAAATCACTAAAATTATTTTAAAAAAAATTCTTCGACGTTGGAACTTGAAAACTAGTCATAATGTACACACTGGCCGCAACGTTTACCACGTTTACCTAACAACATTAAATCCACGCTCAATTTCCTAATTTACTCTAGAACTCTCTGGAGCTCTCTTGATTTACAAATGGAGTTGTTTTTAGTGCGATTTATTCAACAATATTAAATGCACACTTAATTTCTTACTTTATTCTAGAGTTTTCTGGATTTACAGATGGCGCTGTTTTTAGTGTGACTTTTTAAAAGCTTTTCTATTGGGTTTGTCCAGTGTAATTTCTCTAAAATCCGACAGGAATTTATTGAAATCACCAGTTTGATGGGTAATCCTTGCACAATCCAAGTGTCTTAGAGGTTTTTCAGGGTGTTGAATCCATATATTTCAGGTTGTTGAATCCATATATATAGTAAAAAACCCAGTTTAGATAACACAAATCAAGATTTCACCTCAATTTTTTCTGCCAAATTTAAACATCGGAAAGTCCAAAAAATCCCACTAAATACAACTCCTTTACAAATATGTAAAGATACAAAGTGCAAAATTTACGATTTCTTTTTTTTTCCTTTTTCTCATTAAATTAGTACACCTAGCCTTTCCTTTCATCCCCAGAGGTTAAAAACTTTTCAAAACCTTGAAAATCCTTTGTTGAAATTCCAACCATGTTTCCATTGAAAACAAACAAATAGTGGTACTGGGGCTCGAGCTATTAAACCACTGACAATGTAACAATATATAGGACTAACACTAGAACTAACACTCGGCTGACGTTCGGTAGGACCTCCTATCCATCAGGTGGAGGGGGTAGGTGATTTGAGGCTTTCTAATCAAGTTGAAAAATTCAAAGCTGAAAAGCTCAAGTTAGGATCAAATAGATGTAATAAAATAAATAGGTCACCATGAGATGTTTGACGATAGGGCATGTTATGAAAATATGGTCAATGGTGTCCTTGGCTTGTTCACAAAGATATGGAGGGTTTACTTTGTTTGGTTGGTGAAGGCATTGGATGCAGTGCATCAAGAAATAAGGAAGGGTGGTGACGTTTCTGAAGGGTTATATAATATTTTTGCTTCTGGTTAGTAGTCTATATTTGTCTTCTTTCCGCCCAATATTGGAATTTCAAAACAGATTCACCCGTCAAATTTGATAATTTTGACACCTCTCAAACCATCTTCAAAATGCAATAAATGATTTTGATGGTTTTGTAAATTTTTAAATTATATTTGATGAGAAAATCATCCTATGAGAAGAAAATTTCATCCCTACCCTAATTATAGGGTCCCAAGGCCAGCCTCAATGCACGCAAAAGGTATCCTATTTATAGGGTCCCAAGGCCAGCCTCAATGCACGCAAAAGGTATTCTATAGTAGTAAAAACCCTTGACGGTGGCTTTTTCCAATACGTCAAATGAGATGTCAATGAAATTCACTTTTGAATACTAACATTTGCATACCCATTTGAAAAACAATTCACAAAGTGAGAGAAGAAACAACTCCCTAGATATAAGTGAATACCTTGAAATATCCCTTACTTTTCAACATGCTCGTAAGTAATATGCTGGAGCGTAACGTAACATCTTTGTATGTTGTATAAGAATAGCGATTTAAGGGTGGAACACGAGGGAATATGGGTGAGAAAGACCTTAATGGAAGAGTCATATTTCAAGTTGTACATTACAGGTCGCGTAAATACACATTGTTCAAGGCATGTTTCACATTTTTAAGCATATTTTCCGAGCTTTCACTCAATAGGGGAGTGAGCATGAAATTAGTTATTACTAGACTTCCTATTGTTTAATATTGGGTAGGCTAGAAGCAGAAGAAGTGAAAAAACAATTATAGTAGTTGTTGAAGCAAGGTGAAAGTATTTTAGATCATATTCATATACTTATGAGTTAATACTTTTTTTTCTCTTTAACCTGCCTATATGTGTGTCTTATTTTGCTATACAAGATTTGGTTTATTATATCTCACTTGGATTTACTATGCATCTATTTGGCTTCACCTCTATGATCTCTCTAATAGTGATTCTATGTAACATCCTCCCTGTTAGCTATTAGATCATCACCTTTGTTGCCATAACTTTGACATATACAACTGATATTAGTAGCACTAGTAATACCTACATAAGACATGTACCAACTATAAGAGCCTCTAGAGAACCATTCTTAAACCTGTATTGTTTACGTTTTCTCATAATTGAGAAAGGAATATCTATAAAAGAAGTATGGCTTATCAATTCAATCATACTTGTTGGGTGTGGCAGTGTGGACTTGCTTGAAGGAGAAAACTTGGCTTGAAGGCTAACGGGGTGTAGGTTATGGATAAAGGTTTCTTTTAGACTCTCTTTTGAATTTTCTAGGAGGGTGAGCTTATTGCTCCACATTTCATAGATTTAGGGAATGTTAGAGTCTAAAGGAATTTTGTAGGTTATCTTCTCTTCTGTAAGGGATTATAAATCTTAGAATTTGATTATTTAAACTAGAACTATCAACTTATTTCACGAACCATAGCTCTGGAAACAAACAATTGGGAAAGCCTCCTTACCTACCTACTTCTACTTACTAATTCAAATTGAAGTGACCCTAAAACCCATAAAATGATCACACCTAAACCCCTAAAACCATTGAGAGTTGGCTCACCTAACCCTTAAAATAAAAAAATGTTATCCATCAATGGAACTTCCAACTAGAATTTGCAATTTCAAGATTATCAATATGTTTTTTTTATGCATGTTTCTTTGAAGTTGAATATGATGTTAAAATATTTCACGTAATTATATTTAATATTTAAAAATATATATATTCTTATCTTAGATATTATGACTTAATTAAGAACATTTTTAATTTTCATATTTATTTAAGAGTTTATAGTTTAATTAAACACAAGATATGATAATTAACTCAGTACAATATGGAGAAAATCACTAATGTGTTTCTCAAAATCTTGATTCGAGAGTATGATTCCTTTTGGATTAGGGGGGCCAACCCCCTCCTACTGCAACATCCTAGCTAGCACATACAATGAACCTCGAAAATGAGGAGATCTACACAGACCCATCATTACAGGCAGATCACCTAGCCACATGCATAATCCATCTGGTAGCAGGAAGGAAAATCCATAAGGGAAAGAATCAGTAACATAAAATTAGACTAAAGATATCACTAGAGGGAAACAAGTAAAAACGGGTTCATCTATTCCTCATGTAGAGAAAATCCCAAAATATCAGGTCACATCCTAAAAATTAGGGAATGAATTCAATACATGCAGGATCACATTCTTACCAAGAAGTTTATGGGACTATGGCCATCGAAAAAAGCTCTATCATGTTGGATATGAAAAATTAGTATCCTAAAGGAGATGTAGAACTCAAACTGGGATTCAAGGGATTTTTTACATCAATTTTAATACCCTGGAGGATCACAATAGAAATTTTCAAATTTTTCAAAGTGGGCAATATTTCTTCAACTCTGCAGGTTTTGTCAGACAAAGAAGAATTCTCATTATCTTCGGTATGGATCAGGTTATATTCCCTTCGTCAGAAGTTTTGGGATAACTAAATCATAGAGAGTATTGTCAATGCTCTAGGATCATATGTTATGTGTTAGGAAGCCAAAAAGCAAGGCATATACACATCATATTCATGAATCTATTTATATATAAATGCATCACATCCATTATTGGCTAATATATGCATTAAGTATTAGGAAAATATTGATACCAGCTAGTGGACTATTTAAATGCATAAAATGCCATGAACACATGTATCTATTTAGAGAATGTCCACTCAATTCCTCTCAACATATTGTAAAACCACCACTAGAGAGATTCAAAAGGATTTGAGAAAGTTCCCACCAAGAGGAAAACAAATTGGAAAACTACAAGTAACACATCCAAAGAAACTACAAAGGGAGGTAACAAGTATGGAGTGCTAAGCATAGAAGAAGGAAAGTAGTAGCATGCAAAAGTAGAATAATTAGGAAAAAAACAAGACGAAGAGCACCCAATAGTAATTCATAGGTATCCATACTTGGGCACTAAAGAGGAGCAGCATGCCATCTTGAGTAATAAAGATGACATATAAAAGCAGGAGGAGAAAGAATGTCTACCATAATTAAAAGATATCAAAGACATGGAACTTGAAAAGATGGGTATTCAATCACTAGTAGTAGTATGGGAAAATCAAGACCGACTTCAGACATCTCCTTCACTTTCCATAACGATGTCATTGTGTTGTATCTATTTCTTGTTCAGTTTCTTGTTTCCGCTTACAAATTTAAATGGTGTACGTTACAGTGTATTAATTTCAATATTTGTTGTAGGAAATAATAAGTAACTTGATTTAGAAATTAACAAGTATGAGAAATTTCATTAGTTGTTGCAGTAGGAATTTGGGCATCCAAACTTTAACATATTCAACATGTACGTGACATATAACTATATGCAACCAATCATATACTTTTGACAATGCATCCCACAAAATCACATCAAATTCTTCATGGCAACCTTACTAGAATCATGATCAACAAGCACATGGAATGCAAGTGCAAGAGACACACATGCAATTGACATGCCTACATGACCAAGCATCTTCACCCAAGGAGAGTGGAACCACACTATGATACAAATCTGTGACTCCCCCTCCTCCCAAGTCCACCAAAGAAACCGACCAGCCAGGGTAAACATGCGACGAGAGAGGTCACCATAAGGGATTCAACTTCCTTGGTGACCTTAAGGAAATGGAATTGATGGAACATATCAAACAACCCCATCCACATCCTCTACAACACCTTTGGAAGACATGTTAGCCACTCAGACATCCTGTCCCTGAGTCCCACTGATGTTTTAATCCTTTTAACCCGTGGTCGATCTCATGCTATAGGAAAGAAAGCATACATTATCCAAATTCGCTCTCACAGGCCTATGTGCCAGCATCCTTGGATTCTTTTCAGCAAACCTGTGTTAGCATCCCTGGGATTTGAGCCACATTTCTAGCCTAGAATCTTGACCTCTACCAAGAAGTTGTTATAACCTTTAGAATCCATCAAAGACATGATAACAATATAAACAAATAAAAAATAAACCTCATGACTAGGCCTACGCATCCCCAATCGGGACTGACATTCTATCAAACACTTGGAATCAATACAACCTCTATAGTTCTAGGATACAAGATAGAGCATAAATGACTAAAAGAACCTATGAAACGTAACTATAAGAATCATCTCCTCCATTGAATTTTTATAACATCAATTAGGTCTTGCATCTATCCATTTGATAATTACAAGTGAATACATGAAATAACCATGACATGAACCAATTATATAACCATGCCTATAATTAGAATAAACCTGTTAGAGTCGGCCTTTTCATCCCTCCGTAGAGATCAAATCCTCTTGTTGCATTTCATATTAGGTGTCCCGCCCAGTCATTTGCATTCCGTTAGGTGCATGGATCATTTGATGGTAGTGGTTCTCCTATAGTTTCCCTCATGTCATTTCCCTGCTGGTTAAAAAGCATATACACTTTTTTTTTTTTTTAAATTGCAAAAGGTTGTCTTTAGGGTTTAATTGTCAAGTAGGTCTAGGGTTTCATTAGGGTTTCGTCAAAGAGGGTTTTAGAAAGTCCAATAATTACCAGCAGGTCATGAGGAGGTTTCAGCATCAATAAAATTCGTCACCAAGTGTTCGAAAATGTGTTATAGAGTATTTAGCTTTTATTGTACAAAAATCATGAAATTGTGTTTTCCTCATTATATATCACATCATCTGCACCTTGGTTTTTTTCCTTAGCCCCAGTAGCTCCAACACCTACAAAAAACAAGCAAAGTTCAACTCATTTAGTTCATCAACAAAGCCAAAAGGTGAAAAAGTCTAAAAAACAGAGTTTGAAATCAAGTCATTTTGAAAACATTGTAAAGTGGGTTTCATGAGCCAAAATCTTAAAAGCTCTTGGTATATAAGCTATTCCTTCATGTCATAAGCTCATTTGTAAAAGAGAAGCAAGATAGAGCAAATTTGATGAGCAAGTGAGAAATTGGGTGAATCTGGACGAAAATCGGCTGGCGCGGCGCACTGAGCAGGAGGCGCGGCACACTGGTGAGGCGCGGCGCACTGGGCGTGAATATGCAGTGTTATTTTGCATAGGCGCGATGCACTGGGCATGAATATGCAGTGTTATTTTTCACAGGCGTGACGCACTGGGGAGGCGCGACGCATCGGGCGCGCTGCGCGGCGCACACAACTAAAGGCCCGAAACTGCTAACAATTGCTCCAAATTGCCAATAACTCGCATGGATTTTCCAGGTAGAGTCTTCATCTTTGTGTTTCATCCAAGTTTGTGCTAGGGTATGGTGGTTGATGGATGGTAATGGTTAAAACAAAAACATTAAACCCTACCTTTTAAAATACCTCAAGGAAACTTGCTGCTAGGGTTTCAAATCACTGTTTTGTCACCAAGCTCCTTCCCTCATCTCATTTTTCTTTTGATTTCATCATTCCCTAAGTTCACCTATCCCCCTAAGTTCATTAAATCCCCTACCCCAAATCCCCTTTCCCAAATTTCCTAATGTAAAATCCCCAAACCCTAAACCTATACAAAAACTCCTAACCCTATACAAAATTCCCATAACATCCCATACTTCCCTAACTAAGTCTACCCAACATTCCCAAATTTCCCACTAGTTTCCCCCTCTCCTAACAGTCCCTTGTTTCACTGTTTTCCCCTTGGTGACAGAGGTCGAGCACATCACCAAAAGGTAGTCCAACACAGTTTTCATACATCAACACCTGTTTCTTCAAGCCAATTTGTCTACCAGCAGACATGGCATATGATCCTTCATATGATTATGAAGAGAAGACCTAAAGTGACTCACCTAAATAGGGACATGCACCCAAGAGGCCTCATAGAGGTGGCAAACATATTCGAGAATCGCCAAGCTGCCCAAAGGAGGAGGGTGGAGTTTACTTCACTTGAGCAAGAGATAAACGCTGATAGAGACAAAGCTGATAGACTGCTGGACAAGGCTGATAGAGATAAAGCATTGCTAAGACACATGGCTTTTCACTACATGGCACGGAACAAGGTTTGCAAGGCACGAATCAGGAATTTAAAGGCAAAACTAAGAAAGGCATCAAAAAGGCAAAAGAGGAAAAAAGAGCATGATTGACTCCGGATATTGGCCAAGGCATCCTTGGCCCATCATAGCTCTTGATAGAGAAGGTCCAGCCCAAATTTCAAGAAATTTGGAGCAATTTTTGCATTTTGAAAATTTTGGCACAAAAACAGAGTTTTCCTCCCTATGCGTCACGCCACGTGGTGCTCCCTTTTGCTAGAGGGCTCCAAATCCAAAAAACTTTGCATTTCTGGATTTGTCATGATAAATTATGCTTGCCTACATATGGCCAAGAAAT
The DNA here is from genome assembly GCA_000404065.3 of Pinus taeda. Lineage (NCBI taxonomy): Eukaryota > Viridiplantae > Streptophyta > Pinopsida > Pinales > Pinaceae > Pinus > Pinus taeda. The sequence goes on from APFE031191197.1 coordinate 219,813, forward strand.
TTGGGCAGGTTTTGAGCCCTAAAAAGGTCAAAAACACGTTGAAAATGGCCTCTCTGCCACTTTTTCCACACACAGGAACTAGTCTTGGGAGATTGGGCTTTTGGAGGAGCAAATGAACACCAAATCCAGAAATTTCACTTGGGTTGGAAAGTAGACAGGCAAGGCTTTCTAACGAGCTATCATGAGCTCAATTTGGACTCCGGGAAGGGGCCTCAAAATCAGCCCCAAAGTGGCACGACGCATAGAGATTTTGGGCGTGACGCATAGAGAATTTTGGCCTATTTTTCACTCTTCAGCTCAGAAATTCGCCCAGTTTTGACTAGTTTCACTTTTTCATGTAACTCTTGATATACCATGATGTAATTTCATAACCATGATGTAATTTTGGTACATATTTACTTGTTCTAGAGGATTCATTCACCAAAAAGTGAAAATTAAATGAATGAATCAGTTTCGTTCCATATAGGGGCAAGTTGTTTGATTGCCTAGATTTCAGTGCCTTGTTTAGAATTGGTTGAAACAACTCCTAGAATGATGAGCTCGACCCCTAGAGGCATGGGAATGGGTTAGGATGGTCTATATCATGTATCTTTTGAGTCATTTTCAGGGTTGGACACTGGGGATTGCTTGACACTCCATTGTACATTTGATTTCTGCATTTTGGCAAAGGAAAGACCAGGGTTTTGCAACACTCGTTGGGATCCATGTGGCTCTGTGTTTTGATGGTGTTTTTCTTCATGTAATTGTAAGTTCATTGATGTTTTATATATGCCATTTCCCATCTCTTTGCTTCTGAAACTAAACAAATTGAGTGACAAAGGTAGAATTCATTAGCTTATGGTGCTCTGCCTTAAACTTTGTTTAGTTTTACATATTTTCATCTGTTTGGAGAGGATTCTTGCAACCTCTTGCCCTCTTCAGCTCCTCAACGGTCTTTTCTATCCATTCATTTCATCTAAAGCATCAAAACTACTGCCTACCTTGCCCCAACTAGAACTCTGCAAAAATTTGGCCTCATCCCCGGACCCAAATTTGCCTTTCCCTTTTTCCAACAAAACCCCCAAAAAATCAAGTCAAATCCTTGCACTTCATACCTAGCCTAAAATTAGTTGTTATTTCAGTCATCTCAAGCCCCATCGATTATCCTTTGTTGAGATTGACCCGGAGAGAGCCCTCTCCCGTCCTCGTAGGGCTAGCTATGAGGCTGAGTGTGGTTTGATGTGGACCTAGAAGCTTACCTTTTCAGCCTGAGGTAGATCTAGGCTCTAACAAAACCAATATAAATATTAGAGATATGATATCCATTAAATCCACATATAAAAAATTTCAAAAGTAAGAGAAATTAACTTTTATTAATCATAAGAAAATCCAACTAGGTTCGAGACTTCCACGTACCACTCGACCATAGATGTGGCTGAACCAAATATATTTTTCAGCCAACCACCCCATGTGCCATATTCCAAGAATGAATGTGGAATCTCATAGAATAACCAATCCAAGAATAACTGAGGGAATCCAAAGGTTAAACCACCCCCACCCTCACCAAACTGTGATCACACCAAACCCATGCTACTAATGCCATCTAAAGTTTGACAAAATTTCAGAATTTATTACGCTCAAACATCTCCTTCACTTTGCATTAGAGAAAGGCTGCATACAACTTTAGATATTTGGCTATTTAAAGCTTGTCATTAATGTTAGGTAAACTTGACTCAGGATAGAGTCAAAAGTTGACCAAGTTAAACAGTGATGGTTTTGGGACACATGGTATTGTGCACCCATGGTATTCTACCCATGGTATTAGATGTAATGGAGCCTATAAAAGGCTGGAAGGACTTCATTGTAATGAAAAGGCCTGGAGGTGAGCGGTGAAGGCTCACTTGGCCGAATTGGCCAGGGTTTTGGCCAAGGATAATGAAATTTCATTATGATCGTTTTTTCCCCAGATTTGGGGTTTTCCCAGATAAACATGTGTGTTCATGTGTTTATGGTTATTGCTAGTTATTTTTTATATTTGTTGCTCTTGGTAATTCTCGGTAATTAATTTGTGTTCTTGGATAAATTTCTTAACAATTAACTTGTTCAATCATAGATTTGTTTGTCACGTGCACACACTCAGGAACCTTTTGGACATTGTATTATTATTGAAATCTCAGTTTGACTCAGTTTCTTGTCAACATATTTACAAGGAAAGGAACCAGATTTTCGATCAACTATACAAGGAGGCCACGCTCCAGCCACAGGGTCATTGGTTGATTCATGAGAATTCAGAGCATGATTTCTACCAATACTTCCATTGACCATTTTATGATCAACAACTTCTGGGGGAAAATATGCCCCTGATATTTTGGTGACACTTCTTTGACAAATCTTTTCAATAGTCGTTAGTTTTTGTTATTTTTCCATACATGTTATATATTGTATTTATTATCAGTATATCAGTTAAATCATGTAACAAACAATCATTTCAATAATGTGGCAAGGCCGCCAATTTTTCATATGCTTCTCAGAAGCATCTACAACATGTAATTTTCAATCCATTAATGAAAGTTATGATTTTTCCTTGGGGAATATATATGTGTGTGTGTGTGTGTGTGTGTGTGTTTGAATTCCCTTGAACAACAATAAAGAAGCATGGAATGTCATAAGTATTGGTGTGATGGTCTGGTCAAAAGTTGACTATAGAACTCGTGGGAACATGGTGGTAGCCTACAACTTTATCTAGCGGCGATAAAACTAGCAATATTCATATCAATCTCAGTCAACTAATGGTCATTTGACTGAACCTGTCAACCATTTTTTTGGGGAGTAGTCAAACAAGTCAACCTTACTATTGGAAAAGGAGGAAAAGTGTAGGAAATCCTCACTTTTATGCATGAAAATTGTTACATCTCACAAAAACTTCCAGTTTGGTCAACTAATTTTTGGATTTCGCCTTTTTTGACCTTTTAATTGTTGTTATGAAAAGAAAACCAAACTGTTGTAATGTGCATTAAATTTTTCCTCTTATTTGAGAAAAATTCACCTACTAGGGGTAAACGTAATAACAACTATCTTACATTAGCCTGTAACATCCCTGGTGAAAATTCCATGTAATAAAAGTTAATAAAGGAAAAATAAGACCATGGTTAAGGGACACTTATTACAAACTGAATGTTGGGCAAAGATATCCTAGTGGGCATCACTGGATGTGTGTTTTGGGTAAGGAAAATTGGAAAAAGCTAAGGTTAAGGCATTAAAAGGAAAAAAAGCATTTTTGACACATTTATTTATGAAAATAAAGCAAATTAGGAGAAAAGTAAGGTGAAAGGTCACAGGTTGCATGTGAGGAAATTAAAGGAAAATAATGGAAAATGAAGAAATTAGTGGCCTCTTTCATAAAAAGGATTTTGAGGATCAGTTGGTAACCTTTTGTTGGCTCAAGTATGGAGCTCTCCCATTATTCTCTCTCTCTCATTTTGGTTACTTAGAGTTTTCTTCGAGCACTCTAGCTTTGGAGAAGGGAAGGAAAATCAAGCAAAGGGAAAGGAAGGAAAGCAAGGATCAATAGAGGAGAATCTGGATCAAGCAGCTTCAGCAGGAATACTTGTAGGTAACCTTTTTCATGTGTGATTTCCCAGATGGTTTGGACATGGATGACTTTGTATGTTGGTGTATGGTTAACTTGTTGTTGGTGGCATGGTTTTGTCGGGTTATGATAGTGGTTTTCAACCTAGCCTTTCCTTTTTCTGGATGCCATGGTATGTTGTGATTTTTATCTCGGTTTTGAGCTTTGGTTTGGTGGATGGATTTTGGAATCCAGGGTGAAGGTGGTCTCAAGTTTCATTCCCAAAGGCATAGGAATCCCTTGACCAGTTTTGGCGGGATACATGATAAAGCTTGGGGGAGAAGCTCGGTTTAGGGCCTAGTGATCCGAGTTTGGATTGCGATAAATCCTGAGAGATTGTTCTCGGTTTAGGGCCTAGTGATTCGGGATTGGATTGCAGTAAAGCCCGAGAGACAATGAGATAGAAAATTCCTCAAGGATATTGATGGATTCTGGATGAAATTCCAAGTTCGGTTTGGTTGTGATCGGAGCACCGGGTTTGGTGTGATCACGGTTTGGTGAGGGTGGGGGTGGTTTAACCTCTGGATTCCCTTGGTTGTTCTTGGATTAGTTGTTCTATGAGATCCCATATTCACGCTTGGAATATGGAACATGGGGTGACTGGCTGAAAAAGAGATTTGGTTCATCCACATCTATGGTTTGGTGGTATGTGGAAGTCTCGAGCCTGGTTGGATTTTCTTATGATTTATAAAAGTTAATTTCTCTTAGTTTTTCACTTTTTTATATTTGGATTTAATGATTGTCATATCTCTGATATTTATATTGGTTTATGCTAGTTATAAGCATGGTTATATGACTAGTTCATGTCATGGTTATTTCATGTATTCACTTGTAATTGTTAAATGGATGGATGCAAGACCTAATTGATATTATAACAGTTCAATGGAGAAGGAGGTGATCCTTCTAGTTATGTTTCATAAGTTATTTTAGTCATTTATGCTCTGTCTTGTATCCTAGAAGTAGAGGTTGTATTGATTCCAAGTGTTTGATAGAATGTTAGTCCCGGTTGGGGATGCGTAGGCATAGTCATGAGGTTGATTTTTGATTTGTTTATATTGTTATCATGTATTTGATGGATTCTGAAGGTTATAACAAGTTCTTGGTAGAGGTCGGGATTCTGGGCTAGAAAAGTGGGTCAAATTCTGGGGACGCTGACACAGGTTTGCTGAAAAGAGTCCATGGACGTTGGCACATAGGCTTGTGAGAATGAATTTTGATTCTGTATACTTTCTTTCCTATAGCATGAGAGCGACTAGGGGTTAAAAGGATTAAAACATCAGTGGGACTGAGGGATAGGATGTCTGAGTGGCTGACATGTCTTCTGAGGGTGTTGTTGCGGATGTGGATGGGTTTGTTTGATATGTTCCATTGTTTCCATTTCCTTAAGGTCCCCAAGGAAGTTGAATCCCTTATAGTAAACTCTCTTGTCGCATGTTTACCCTGGCTGGTCGGTTGCTTGGGTGGACTTGGGAGGAGGGGGAGCCACAGATTGGTATCAGAGTGTGGTTGCACTCTCCTTGGGTGAAGATGCTTGGTCATGTAGGCATGTCAGTTTCATGTGTGTCTCTTGCACTTGCATTCCATGTGCTTGTTTATCATGATTCTAGTAAGGTTGTCATGAAGAACTTGATGTGATTTTGTGGGATGCATCGTCAAAATTATATAACTAGTTGCATATGATTATATGTCGCGTACATGTTGATTATGTGAAAGTTTGGATGCCCAAATTCCTACTGCAACAACTAATTAAATTTCTCATACTTGTTAATTTCTTAATCAAGTTACTTATTGTTTCCTATAGTAAATATCAGAATTAATACACTGCAACCTTCACCATTTAAATTTATAAGCGGAAACAAGAAACTGAACAGGAAATAGATACAGCACAATGACATTGTTATTTTTGGACAAAGGTCCTTGGAAAAACCCATTGCGGGAAAATCGACACAACAACTCTAAAGGTTTTATTATTATGTAGTAGTAAATATGAGTAAAATTCGTTGGAAGCTCGACTAGCTATCCGATATAGAGAGAAACTCGACAAAACAAGTAGTGAGATTCTCTCACCCTATCGCTGGAAGAATTTGACCCTGATCTCACTGGAAATAGGCTTTGCGTCCCTTCTGCATCATGCTCTGCGCAAAAGTATCAACCCTACACAGTCTCTGCGTCACTTTTGTTGGGGACTACTCTTGTCCTCCTTCGGATCCTTTACTGCCCCAAAACTTTGATTTTTAGCTTCTCGGTCTCACACCCCTGCTCCCAGCTTCTGAAACTTGATTTCCTTAGCAAGAAATTCGATCTCCATCTAGGCTCTGCACTACCACTACATCAACACTGTGTGGAGCAGCGTCAGCCTCTCTATGGGCATCGTTTTGTCCTCTTTGCCTTACACTCTTTGGCCCAAGAAAAGACTCCTCCCCATATACTATCCCTGCCACTCTTTGCAAAAGATATTTCCAGCCTTCTGGTCTCACACCCTCGCTCCCGACTTTTGAAACTCGATTTCCTTAGCAAAAAATTCAATCTCCCTCTAGGCTTTCTGTTGCCACTGCGTCAACACTACATGGGCCAATGTAAAGCTATCTTTGGATGTAGTTCTATCCTCTCTACCTTGTACTCTTTGGCCTAGGAAAAGACTCCTCACCATATACTATCCCTACCCCTCTCTGCAAAATATCATTATCAGAAATCTCTCCGGTAGCTGCTTTGCTTCATAAAATCGAACTTCTGATCTCTCCTCTATGTATTTTCCATGTGCCCCTCAGGCCTCTTCTTATATCTTTTTGTTGGACAACCAAGGACCCAGATTAACTTCTAATCAATGGCTTAGATCATTTTGGCTTGATCGTTGTCTTCTTCTAGAAGTTACACCCACAATTAGATTAATATCCTTTAATTATTTTAATTTCCTAAGTTTAGAGTTAGGGTCCCATGAAAAATAATTAATTGTTTTAATAAAACTATCTCCGGGTGGAATTTCCCAAAACTATTTATGGGTATTGGAGAATGCATGTGTCTAAGCCTCTCTGCAAAATTTGAGACTTATAACACATTCGATGCTACCAAAAATCAACAGATTATATGTCGCTTGACTACATCCTTGTATATCAGGTGCATTCTTGAATGTTTTGATTACATGTATCAGTCTTGTAGGTTGATTACAAGAATTGATCGCTTATGCTTGACTACATGCGTCTATGCATATGTGTAGTTGATTAGGAATTTCTTATCCATGTTGATGGTTACATGTGGCAATGTGTACAATGGAGTAAAAGTTGTTGTCATGCATGAGGTCATAGTATGCATTGTTGATATGGCCTTGCATTAATGACGGGACCCTAACTAGAATGATGTTTATGCGTTGATGCACTTATTTGATATATGTCTATATGCTATTATGATTATGTTATACATGTATCATTTTGATTTTATGATCTTGCAGACAATGTATCCTCCCCGAATTATGCTAATGTAAGTTGGTTTATTGTGATTTTGGTTTAGCTGACATAGTATGCCTTGCAAGAAAGAGATCAAATGCATAGAAAGGTGGTAGACTACATAGAATATCCCTATGCATCAGATGGGTAACATGGTGTAGGGAAATCTTTTGATTTGGCAGATACATTGAGAAGCCTGAAGAAAGAAATAAGGAGTTGCAAAGAAAACAATGACAAAATCATGTAGGCACAAGATAAACAAGTAGAGGTTAATGCTGTACTACTTCAGAGTTTGTCAGAATTGCAGCGACAGGAACCACTTCGGATCAGACATGGGCATGAGGACAAAACTAATGGGGCATATGGCAATAGGTCTCCTAGTAGACATAGGTTAGATAGATCTGACATGATTAGAGATGGTAGGTTGTTGGACACTTCGAATAGGAGAGGTGATCAACACATGTACTATTTTAGTTTTGGCTCTGACAGGCATCAGGATCATCTTCGTTATCATCCTTGCAAGAGCAGTGATAGGGGATACTTGCGGATGAGTTGAAGAAGGAAAAGCCACCTACCTTGGATGGAGATATGAAGAAATTGCAGGATGCAGAGGCATGGTTGCTTGGTATGAAGAAATTCTTCTGATTACATGATTATCGAGAAAGCATGAAAGAAAATATATTTGATGGGAAGACGTGAAGAATGTAAAAGGTATACATGAGGAGGATTTGACTTAACATGCATTTGAAAGTATCTTCAAGAAGAAGTACTTGTTGGAGAGGTACTATGATGATTGGGATAAGGAATTTTATGAGTTGCAGATGGGTTCTATGATAGACGACGAGTATACTAGCAGGATTTTGGAGTTGTTAAGATATGTGCCTTACCTCAAGGAGGAGAAGGCCAAGGTTTAGAGATTCATAAGTGGATTTCTAGTAGCATACAAAGACCAGATTGAGTTCAATGAGCGTAGATCGTTGGAGGAGGCCATCCGAAAGTTGAAACATTGTTATGAGCAGTCGAAGTGCAAATTTGAGCCTAGGAATGACTTGAAAAGAAATGAGAAAGCTAAAGGAAAATGGCCACTAAAGAGAGGAAGACCTCAATATGTAAGTGAGAAAGAAAATGTAGTTCCTTACAAGAGATTCAATACAACTGAGAAGGGACGTGGAGAGCAGCAGGCTAGAGGTGGTGGCAGGGAACCATTGTAGTCTTGGATTTGTGGTAAGGATCATCGTAATATGGATTGTCCACAGTATCAGAGTGGTAGTAGACCCCAGATCTACAATTATTAGGAGGCACATACAATTGGCGTTGTTTTTCATAGGATTCCTCGAATCTATGCATTTGTGGATAATAGGTAGGCATATCATCAGGCATCGATCATTGAGATGGATAGTAAGCTTTGTCATCAAGTTGTTTCTATTTTGATTGATCCTAGATCTAACTATAGTTATATTATTAATCTTGATCTGGTGGATAAGTGTGGTTTGAGAAAATAAGTGCATGCAGAATCTTGGTTGGTACAATTGGCTATAGGTACAAAGAAGTGAGTTCACCATTGGGTAAGAGCTTGCACATTTGAGTTAAATAGTATGTCTACAACAACATATTTCAATTTATTTCCATTGGGATCATATACTATGATTTTGGGTATGGATTGACTATACCTTCACAGGATCAAAGTGGATTCCTTCGACAAGGCCATTGAGTGGGTGGATGATAGTGGGGAAAAGAGGACTTTGCAGGGAAAGAAGAAGCCTACATCAGTGAGGATGGTTATCACTATGCAGGGTAAGCGTAGTTGTAGAAAATGTTGTGTGATGTTTGCAGTACACATTTCCAGTGACAAGGGTAAGGAGGTTGAAGATGCAAATATGTTAAGCAAGTACCCAGTTATGCAACAGTTTTAGGATGTATTTCCTGAGGATATTATAGAGTTTCCACCTCACAGGGAGGTATACTTTTCTATTGAGTTAGTGCCAAGGGTAGCTCTAACATCAAAATAATCTTACAGGATGAGTAAACCTAAGTTGGTTGAGTGAAAGTTGTAGCTGAAGGAAATGTTGGAAAATGGGTACATTAGGCCAAGTGTATCGCCTTGGTATGCACCAGTGTTGTTCGTGAAGAAGAAATATGGTACTCTTAGATTGTGCATTGACTACAGGAACCTGAACAAAGTAACCATCAAGAACATGTACCCTTTGTCAAGGATTGATGATTTGTTCGATCAGTTGAAGGGATATTAGTGTTCTCTAAGATCAACTTGAGATCAAGATACCATCATGGATGCATCAAGGAAGAGGATATCTTCAAGACTACATTTAGGAATAGGTATGGGCATTATGAGTTTGTTGTTGTTCCTTTCAATTTGATTAATGCTCCAGATAAATTCATTTGTTTAATGAATAGTGCGTTGCGTCCTTATCTGGACAAGTTTGTTATTGTATTCACTGATGACGTACTGGTATATTCTAAGAATGAGGAAGAATATGTCGATAATTTAGCAGCAGTGTTGAGATTGATAAGAGAGCATCAGTTGTATGCTAAACTTAGCAAGTGGAGTTTCTTTCAGACTGAGGTACATTACTTGGGGCATGTTGTCTCCAAGGATGGCATATCAATGGATCCAGAAAATATAAGGGCTATCATGGAGTGAGGGGCTCCTATGAATGTGGACGAGGTGAGATCATTTATGGGATTGGAAGGTTAATATAGGAGGTTCATCAAGAACTTCTCATGCATTGCATATCCTATCACATCATTGCAGAGGAAAGGTAAGAAGTTCGAATGGACAGAAGAACATAAGGCTAATTTTGAGCAGCTTAAGTAGTTATTGACACATGCACTAGTTCTAAAGATTACGAATCCATACAAGGATTTTGTAGTGTGTACAGATGCTTGCAAGAGAGGACTTGGTGGAGTTCTCATGCAAGAAGGACAAGTAGTGTACCATGAGTCACAAAAACCGAATGAGCATGAGAAAAAATATTCGATGCATGATCTCGAGCTAGCAGCGATTATACATGCATTGAAGATGTGGAGATGCTATCTTCTAGGCAGGAGGTTTACATTGATGAGTGATCACAGTAGGTTGAGGTATTTGTTTGATCAGATGAATCTAAATTCCAGGCAAACTAGATGGTTGGATACCCTTAGTGAGTTCGAATTCGAGATCAGATACATCAAAGGGAAGGAGAATCGGGTTGCAGATGCTCTTAGCAGAAAGGTACAGGTAAATCATATAGTAGTTTGAGCTCTTATCGGATAAAGTTAAAGGATAGGATCTTGTAGGTAGAAAAACAAGATAATGAATACATGGAGACTATGCACAGGTTACAACAGAGCACAAGTATAGGTACATGTGCATGTGTAGGTACAATTACAGATAAAGGTGATTGGGATGAAAACTATCGTCTTAGAACAGATGGTTTGGTGAAATTTAGAGATAGGATCTATGTGTCGAATTGCAGTGAGCTAAAGAAGATTATCTTAAGGGAGTTTCACACCAAACCATACTCAGGTCATCCACAATATCAGAAGACGTTGATGGCGGTGAAGAAGTTCTACTATTGGCTGAATATGAAGAAGTAAGTGGCAGAGTTCATGGTTAGTTGTTTAGATTTTCAGTAGGTCAAGGCGGAATATAATCATCGAGGTTGTTTACTACAACTGATAGCAAATACAGAATGGAAATGGGAGGTCATTTCCATGGATTTCATCACAGGTCTTCTGAGGACAGTGAGGAAGCATGATTCTACTATGGTCATGGTCGACAGGTTGAGAAAGGTAGCTCACTTCATTCCAGTGAAGACTACATATTCAACCAGTGATGTAGCACATGTGTTCATTAAAGAGATAGTGAGGCTGCAAGGTGGAATGCAAGCATCTAGGTGGTCTACTACAACCTATTGTGATTCCAGAATGGAAATGGGAGGTAATTTCCATTGATTCCATCGTAGGTCTTTTGAGGACAATGAAGTAGCATGATTCTATTATGGTCATGGTTGACAGGTTGAGGAAGGTAGCTCACTTCATTCCAGTGAAGACTACATATTCAACCAGTGAGGTAACATAGGTGTTCATCAAAGAAATTGAAGCTACGTGGTGTTCCAAAGAATATTGTGTCAGACAAGGATGCAAAGTTCACTTCCAAATTTTGGAAGGAGCTATTTGTAGGCTTGGGTACAAAGTTGGGCTTCAGTACATCTTATCATTCGCAGACAGATGGACATACAAAGAGGGTCAACAGGATATTGAAGGATATTTTGAGGATGTACCTAATGCACCAACAGAGGAAATGGGAGGAGTATCTTCCATTGGTTGAGTTCGCATACAACAATGATTATCAGGAGTCATTGAGGATGATTCCTTTCAAGGCATTGTATGGGCGGAGTTAAAACACTCCCATCAGCTGGAGTGATCCAGTGAACATGGTACTTATTGGACCAGATATATTGGAAGATATGGAGCAGGAAATGAAGGTTATAAAGAAGAATCTAAAGGCAACACAAGATAGACATAAGAGCTATGTGGAACAACACAGGGTTTTCAAGGAGTTTCAGGTTGGGGAGCATGTGTATTTGTGCATCAAGCCCAATAAAATATCTTTGAGGATTGTTTCATGTGCAAAGTTTGCACCACGATATTGCAGGCCTTTTGATATCCTTGAGAGGATTGAACTAGTGGAATATCGACTTGCACTTCCTCCAACAATGAAATTCCATGATGTTTTCCATATTCATTGCTTAAGAAGTATATACATGATGTTAATTATGTTATTGATTGATTTGTATTGCAGGTGGATCAAGAAGGAGAGTTCCAACCAGAGCCTCAATGCATATGACAACGAAAGCATCTCATGCTCAAGAACATAGCCATAGAAAAAGTTAAAGCGCAGTGGAAGCAATTTGGGCATGAAGAAGCTACATAGGAGATGGCGGACGAAATGCAGGCCTTGTATCCTTCATTGTGTTCTAGGTGAGGCAAAGCAATTTTGGTTTGATGTTGGCATATGTTTTGTTGATGTTTTGGTATATGTATGTAAATACCACCATGAGATAAGTTATAAATTTCCAATAAGTAGTATGGCTATCATGTTATTATGGTTACTATATTGTCATGTTGTCATGATGTTTTACTTTTGAGCAGGTCTTTCATTGTAAATACTACAATGAGATAATTTATAAAGCTCCATGGGAAGTATGTTTGCTTGTCAACGGTTTCGCTAAGGTCTTGGAGTGGTTTACATCGAGGATGATGTTACCCAAGGGGGAGGGTTCTGTAACAACCCCTGGTGAAAATTCCATGTAATAAAAGTTAATAAAGGAAAAATAAGACCACGGTTAAGGGACACTTATTCTAAACTTAATGTTGGGCAAATATATCCTAGTGGGCATCACTGGATGTGTGTTTTGGCTAAGGAGAATTGGCAAAGGCTAAGGTATTAGAAGGAAAAAAAGGTATTTTTGGCACATTTATTTATGAAAATAAAAAAATTAGGATAAAAGTAAGGTGAAAGGTCACATGTTACATGTGGGGAGGAAATTGCAGGAAAATAATGGAAAATAAAAAATTAGAGGCCTCATTCATAAAAAGGCTTTTGAGGATCAGTTGGTAACATTTTGTTAGTTCAAGTTTGGAGCTCTCTCATTATTATCTCTTTCTCATTCTTGGTCACTTAGAGTTTCCTTGGAGCACTCTAGCTTTGGAGCAAGGAAGGAAAATCAAGCAAAGGGAAAGGGAGGAAAACAAGGATCAAGGAAGGAAAATCAAGATCAAGCAACTTTAGCATGACTTTTTCATGTGTGATTTCCTCGCTGGTTTGGACATGCATGGATTTGCATGTTGGTGTATGGTTCTCTTACTATCAATGACATGGTTTTCCCGGGTTATGATAGTGGTTTTCAACCTAGCCTTGCCTTTTTTCCGATACCATGGTATGTTGGGATGTTTATCTCGGTTTTGAGATTTAGTTTGCCGGATGGATTTCAGAATCCAGGGCGGAGGTGGTCTCGAGTTTCATTCCCAAAGGCCTAGGAATCCCTTGATCGGTTTTGGAGGGATACACGGTAAAGCTTGAGGAAGAAGTATCGGTTTAGGGTCTAGTGATCCAAGTTTGGATTGAGGTAAAGCCTAAGAGATTGGTCTCGGTTTAGGGCCTAGTGATCCGAGATTGGATTGTGGTAAATCTTGAGAGGCAAGGAGATAGAAAATTCTTCAAGGATAATGATGGATTCTGGATGGCATTCCAAGTTCGATTCGGTTGTGATCGAAGCACTGGGTTTGGTGTGATCACGGTTTGGTGAGGGTGAGGGTGGTTTAGCATTTGGGTTCCCTTCGTTGTTATTGGATTGGTTGTTCTATGAGGTTCCAAATTCATGCTTGGAATATGGAATGAGGGTGAATGGATGAAAGAGAGATTTGGTTCAGCCATGTCTATAGTCGGGTGGTATGTGGAAGTCCTGAACCTGGTTGGATTTTCCTATAATTAATAAAAGATAAGTTCTCTTACTTTTTCACTTTTTTATATGTGGATTTAATGGCTGTAATATCTATGATATTTATATGGTTTTATGCTAGTTATAAGCATGGTTATATGACTGGTTCATGTCATGGTTATTTCATGTATTCACTTGTAATTGTTAAATGGATGGATGCAAGAACTAATTGATGTTATAAAATTTCAATGGAGAAGGAGGTGATCCTTTTGGTTATGTTTCATAAGTTCTTTCAGTTATTTATGCTTTGCCTTGTATCCTAGACCTATAGGTTGTATTGATGACAAGTGTTTGACATAATTTCAGTCCCGGTTGAGGATTCTCATGCCTAGTCTTGAGGTTGATTTTTGACTTTTTTATATTTTCATCATGCCTTTGATGGATTCTGAAAGTTATAACAAGTACTAGGTAGAGGCCAAGATTATGGGCTAGAAAAGTGGTTCAAATCCCGACAACACTATTAGAAAATTATATATTACAAAGCAATGGAGCACATAAAATATATTGCAGAAATATAAACACAGAAAACACATAAAACAAGAGAGACACAGATATACATGGTTCACCCAATTTGGGCTATGTCCACGGAGAAATAGCCAGTCCTTCCTTTTATATTATCCAACAAACTGAAGAGATACAACCTACAACAGATCTACTATAATTCCCTCTTCGCTCTCGCACAATCTCCTCTCTCTTTCTCACTCATAATACATATGTTCTCAGACACAATACAATTCCCTCATAAATAGTGAGGGGTTTCCTTCTGTAGGTTTCAACCCCGTACAGAAATTACCTGCATACGAATTCTAAATCACAAGAAAAATAAAAATGCAAGAGCATAACACATAAAACACATATACACAGAGATTTCCCATGGATCTCAAAACCGAGACTACCAGCTTGATTTTTCATTATATTCCTTTCAATGTTACAATACATATTTATACATGCCGAGCATCCAATACCATGGACCGAAAACCATCGCGTCCAAAAACCATGGACCGAAAACCATCGCGTCCAAAAAACATGTGCGAAAATCATGCACAAAACCATAGGTGGGTCCGCCCAACCTAACATAGGGTCCAAA
>APFE031191217.1:0-39064 GCA_000404065.3 Pinus taeda
TTCACAACTTTTTAATTTAGCAATATTGAACATTGAGGTAAATATGTTATACATTTTTTCCTAGTGGACTCTTTAGAATGATAGGTGATATTAGCATTGTATTAGAGTTTTGGTTTATTGAACTTGGCTTGTTTATATGTAACTCCTCATTATTTTTGATATATTGGGTTTATTTTGGAATATGCATCTAAAAATGGCTTTTATTGTCTTTTTTTGACACTCTTTCCTTGTATGATGTTGATATTGTTTGTACTTTATTTTCATGTTTTGTGCATGAAATAAAATAGTCCATTTTCACCACTTTATGTGTTCAACCTATATCTCTAAAACTACTTCATTATGTTTTTCACTTCTTATTCACATGATAATTAAATATTTTATGTTTTGTACAATGCTTTCTTGATATCTATTTATTTTACATTAATTTGGCCTTTTGTATCTTATTTCCATTTTTCCTTCTACTCGTCAACAAAATGAAATAACATTTTTAGAGAGGATTTTGTGAAAAATTGATTACAATGCTTGAAAAACTACTTTATAACTAAAATACTGTTTATAATAAAGTTGGAGAGGGGAGATAACTGTTTAATATCCACACTATCCACTTGAAATCTCCACCCTAGAGTGAAGATGAGGGGGTCCAAGAAAAGAATACAAATTCATCTTACAACCAATTAATATTTTAGTAGGAGTGTCGGTAGCATTTTTGGCACCTACATTGGCATAATGATCATGGTAAGTTGGGATGTATATGCTACCCTAAACCAAATTTACAACTATTGTGAGATAAAACAAATAGAGAAGAAATTTTATACTTAGAAAGTATTCCAAGCCACAAAAATTACTTATCATCATGTTTATTGTTGACATATGTCCACATAATATGTCCTAAGGATTAGGAGGGTGGGTGACTTATGAGAAAGTAAACATTGTTGGGAAGCTCAAACAAATCCTATTATTTCTATTGAAACTAATTCCACAATACATTAAAATGTTCCCAATTAAAATTTAATAATATTTAAATGGAATGCTAGTGCAAGCAATATAGAGATGTTAAAGAGCACTTTGTTGCAAAGAAAACCACATAATCAATACATAACATCGAATATTTTATGAACAATTTATTTGCTTATTTTTTTAATTTAGATTTTTTTAATATTTCGTGGCTTTAGTTTTAATGTCAAAAATTGGATTCATTGGAGCTTTTCAACAATATGTATGTTTTTTCTATGGAGCATGTTGTGTGTATGTGAATAAATAAATCTTTACAAATAAATTAAATGTGATGGTGAATCAAAATGCATATGCATTCCATGATGAATATTACTGAAAAGTAGAATATTTGTATCTAGTTTACTAAAATTTATGCATTCCCTAAACCCATTATTCTTTAAAGAGATTATAGAAAGTGCAAGTACTAGTGGTGAAGAGGATGCATGCTAAAATTGTGGGAAAGTTCCTTAACATCTGAAACTCACTTTCCTATAAATTTAAAATCATTGTGATGCAACTCAAGGGGTAGACGTCTCCATAGTGTGGGATGTAGTGTTTTCACATATCTTGGTAATAGCTCCACCGAATTTCTAGTTAAGAAAAATAGTTGTTAAAAATGTCATAGTGGAAAAAGAGATTTCATTAGAAATTACCAACCATCATTGAAAAAAAAAATGAAAATAATCAAATAAGTGATTTATAAAGTTAGTGAAAATTGATTTCAAAAGACATCAAACAATTGGTTACAAAGTTTTTAGATATTTGATGAGGATAAATACAGAATAAAAGGAAAATAAAATGATGAAATGTAATTTTTTTTTTTTATCTCTATGAAATGTGATCATATTAATAATAAAATTTGAAAGATTATGTTGATCAAGTGTTGGAAAACTTATCACCCCATTTCTATGGAAATGGAAATTTCATTAAGCCTTGAATAATGATTTTTAGCTTGCAAGAAATGTGTGTACTACTTTTATCAAAATGCCTAAATACTCTAATGGTGAAGTGCACAAATGATGGATTTATAATTATTTCACTTATTGAAATTAGTTTTACCATTATTTCTTAAATAAATAGAATTATATGGAAGCTAATTTGTTTGATAGTAAAGTTTATTTGTATTAAATCACACCGAGTAGAAATAAACGTATAGTGTAAGTGGTAAGTTTTTCTTGTTTTTTCTAATCAAAATGAATTTTGGCTTTTCCCATGCTTTCTAGTGGTTCTATTTCTTGGTTACATTAGTGCTTTGAGGCTAACTTAATAGAGTTTTAAAAAAATGACCTTTGTAGTCACTAAGAAATCTAAAAATGATCTAACAAAATTTAAGAGAAGGTTTGGCAATTGAATGGAAGATATGCACAATTTTATAATCCCCTCTAATAAATTGAAGAGGAGGGATTTTCATTATTTGTACCATGATTTGGTTGTGTAATTTACAAGGATATTAACCAATACTAGAAATTTAGAGGATTGGATCAATAAGAGTTGGACACACCATTTGAATGCTAATGCCTTCTTTTATTTCTATAAAAAATTCTATTATGCATTTCACTTCTAGTTCTGAGGAAAATGATTCTATTTTTTGAAATGGACCCTTGATTTGAAGCTTTTGTGGCATTTATTTGAATTTTCGATTGTGAGGTTTCAACCCAAAATGGGAGGTTCCAATTAGTACTTCTATGTGGGTCTAGCATCCCTTCTCACTTCTCAATCTACCAAACTTGGAAGCTTTGGAAATGATGAGTAAATATTTAGGTAGATAGATACATGGCATTCAATAAGGTGAAAAATATTCTTTTTATGGCTTATATATAGTAATTAACTTGTATAAGGGCCTCCTCGATGTGTTCAAACTCCAATTTATGTCTAGATTCACCTTAAAAAATGGACTACGAACAATGATTGTTTCAGTGCAATTTTTTTCATAGAATGGAAATTTTTCCTAGGACTACTTCTTGATGTTTGAGAAACTCTCCTAGGTGAAAGAGATAGTGAAACATAAGATCTTCACTCTCAGGACAAATGGCTGTCAAATAAAAAAATTCATAGTAACAAAAAAGGAAAAGGGGAAATTATCAAATCATGGAACTACGAAGAGATTCACTATTTTGGGCTTAGAAAATCTTAAGGGTGTGTGCAACAGAAACAGAACCTCCAACCCCTTCTCAAAATTGAAGAAGAAGAAATGATAATGTAAGGCACTCTAATATATATATAGAATCAAGTCGAAACTCATGGCAAAAATAAATTATAGCAAGAAAAATATTCAATTAGGTTGAACACTAATGAGAACCTTGATGGTTGCAAGGATGGTTCATAATAATCCCTCACAAGCAAAATTGAAGTGTCTCTTAGAAAAGTCCCTCAGGAACCCCATAAATATGGGCCAACTCAACTTCTAATGTTAAGGAGGGACATGGAGATTTTATTCAAGGTATAGGGTTTTAGAGTGAATCAAGGGTGAAAATTCATTAAATAGACTAGACAACAAGAGAAAAATAGTGAAAATGCAATGGGAAATAAATCTGCAATTTTTATGAGCTTATGATGAGGATCCCAAAAATATTCAAGTTTGGAAATTCTGTCATGAAATTCTGGGTTTAGGCCATAATGAAAAAAGGAAATGCAAGATTATTAATAAATGAAGAAAGAAACGCAATATCTTCCTCATAACCAAATTATGCATTATTTTTTGGGATAGGTGGAATAAAAAAATAGTTCAAAATGGTATTTGCATGAAATGGGGTCGATTCCAATAAGTACTGCTATAGCTATTAGGTGTACCCATGCTACTCGATAAGAATCGCATAGGATTTATTAAGGTTTGAACCAGTCAGGTGGTAAGGAGTTCCTTAATAGTGCACCTTATTTCCAATTGATCTATATCTCAGTGGCAATGAAATTTTACAAGTTGTGGATAAAGAATCCAATGTTTTTTTCTAGAAAATAATGTCAAAATATTCAAAGGTCCTACATGGGATCTTACAATGTTTCAGAAAGTACATGTGATTAAACCCACCCACTAGATGATTATGGTTTTTGTTGTTGAGTGAATAGATTATATGGTCCAAATAACTAAATTCTAATCTCCATACTATAATAGGGAAAAAAGGGCATGTTGGGACTCTTTGAAATTCTCATTGGAGAAACTTTGATAAGAATATTGAATCATTCTTGAGGAATTCGATCTTATTTTGGATGAAAATGTCAAAGGGTTATTGGTAATGGGAGGGTAGGAGGGGACGTTCTGATAAGAATATCAAATCATTTTTGAGGATTTTAATCCCATTTTGGATGAGGATGAGAGACAATTGTTAGTTGTTTCACCGAGAGGGTGAATATATTTGAGACCCATTCAAAGAGATTGTAGTAGATAATATCTTTAACTATGGTAATTGGATTTAAGAAATATAATGAAATTAAAATGGTCAAAGAAAAGGGTGGGTCTACACATTTTAGAAGAAAGGTTACATGAATTCCTAGTTTGAGACTTTCCTAGTAGAGCATGCCTCCTTAACCTTAGTCATTCTCTTTATTTCCATATTTTAAGACAAACCTATGACCCTATTAATTGGAAAAACAAAGGATTTGGGTCCATTTCTAGTGAAATATGATATTTATTGGGTTGGTTAACAAAAATTCAACACATTGGTTTAGAATATTTGTCCACCTCATTGTAATCTATTTACATCTTATACATGGGACAAATAATAAGATGCTAATAGTAGAAATAAAAAAATTGCAAAAAAAAAAGACTAATAGCAGAAATAAAATGTTTACAAAAGCTTGTGGAGTCAACCCCATGAAGGAGAGTAGAATACTAAATGATTCTCTTTCAACCACATACAAGTTCATATACTCAAATTTAGTTAAACCTTAAGGAGATTAGAGATGTTGGAGACTCAAAGAACAAAGTATATCATTAAGAGGATGGAATATAAATAAAAGTTTCTTCCATTTATATGCTATGGAAAGAGGATGTAGGAATAATATCTCATAAATCACACACAAAAATGCAAAGAGAATTATGGATTTTAAGTATGTCAAATTTGTTTCATTTGGATGCTTCAAAACTTACATTTAATGGTGAATAGAGATAAAGGAAGTAGAATAAAGTGATTAAATTTTGAGAATTGCCACAATCATACAAATTCAAAACTTTCACCTTGAATTTGAGGTTCCTTTAACTTATTTCTTGTGAAATTTTAGTCATAGGGATGAATTTGAGATATACACTACAATGGGGTATATTTCAGTTCTATCCAGCTGACTACATAATATGGGCAAAAATAATAAACATGAACTGATTGTACTTCAAAGGAACAATGTTTTCACCACTTAGGGCATACTTCTAAATATGAAAAAAAAACTAGATTTATTACAACTATTAATATAGCTGCTTAGATTCTATGTGTTATTAAATTATCTTAACAAAATCTTATCATTTTTATGTAAATAAATGTTAATTTATGGTATGTTCTATGCTTATAATAGTTTGCCTCTTTTTCTTATGATATTCCATAGATTAGAAATGACATGTAGATAAAGTGAAGTGCAGATAGAACATTAAATTATCGACAGAAAACAAGCCAGGATAAGAGACACAAGATGTGGTGGCTAGCCAGGGACAAAGCCCACAATGTGTGGGGAAACCCTTTGATCAAATCTTCTTTTATCTTCAATAATTTACTAGAGAGAAATGGTACAATAAATCTAATTTATATTAGTAGTAGCAAACCCTAGATCAGTAGCCTCAACATTAGTATCTTCATCATCAAAACTAGGGTAGTTGATATCTCACAAACCGACTGTTGGATCGGCTTGATTCCACCACCAAATGTTGCAGCCTTCTGAGGAGGTTCAGATGATCCTTCATCTTAGTTTAGATGAGGAGATCTTCTGGTCCAAATAGGTCAAAATTCACTTCTATAGTTGCAGCTTCAGTTTCAGCAGCTTCCTTCAAACTAGGGCAGTTGATATCTCGCAAACAATCCGTCAGATCGACATGATTCCACTACCAAAAGTTGCAACCTTTAGAGGAGGTTCAGATGAACCTACAACGGATTAAAAGTGGAGGTTTCATGGTCCACACTAGTCAAAATTTGGATCTGCATTTGCCACTTCAGTTTCAGCACCTTCCAGCTTCACATGTGTGAGAGAGAGACCATTTTCTGTGCAGTAGAGAAGAGACTCTTTTCTGCGCAGTAGAGAGAGAGAGATGTGATGAGATGAGTGAGTGAAAATGATGAAAAGTACTCCTATATTTATACACAACTGTTGATGTTTGAATAGATGCGACTGTTGGGCTTCTGAGCCTACATGAGTTGTAGGTCGGCTTGATAATAATTCTATAATCAAAATAAATTCATATCTCCATGAATACTTATCAGAATTAGATGATATTTAGATCAATACTACACCTCTGTATGAGAGGAATCTAATGAACATATTATCAGCCATGAATAAGATGACCCACATGAATTTTGGCCCTAGTTGCAAATTTTAATACTCCCTCTCAACTAGGGAGAACTTCATTTGCAATCTGTTTGTCAGTTTCTACTATTCATCCATAAAATGCACTCCCCTATACAGCTTGACCCTTACCGTGCTCTGCTCTATTCTTCCTATTCTGCTTTGTCTTGTTTTTCCCTGTACTAATATGTACTTCTCTTCTCTTTTTTGCTCTGCTTTGCTTTGTTTTGTTCTGCCTTGCTTTTGTCTGAATTATGAAGAAGAAGAAATGATTGAGGATTTATCATACTGACTCAAAGTCAGTCTCAGAGTATGTACCGTTGGTCCCAGACCAGTCTCAACCAACCCGAAGTCAACATCATAGTGAGTACAACTCCTACCACTGGTCCTAGACCAGTAACATCCTCCACTGACTCAAAGTCAGTCTCAGAGTGTGTACCACTGGTCCCAGACCAATAACAACTGACCCAAAGTTAGTGTCATAGAATATACCACTCCTTCCACTGGTTCCATACTAGTATCATTTATCCCAGATCAATGGAGGTCATCCTAGCATATCGAGTACGGTAGATACAATGATGCATCCATCAGTACTAATATGGTCCCTAACTTCATTTCCCTTCTCATTGATCAGATGATAGGTACTTCCCATGAGTCCTAGATTGCATGGGTAGGATGACTCGACAGGAGAACTAATCAATCATGTCCTCACAGGAGAACACATAAATCTCTCTACAATCACCATGGAGAACACATCAATCTAGGGCTCATAGGAGAACACATCAATCCTGCTACAATTTCCATGGAGAACACATCAATCCAGGCCTCACATGAGAACACATCAATCCTACTACAATCCGCATGGAGATCAGATCAATCTAGGCCTCACAGGAGAACACATCAATCCTGCTACAATCACCATGGAGAACAAATCAATCTAGGCCTCACAGGAGAACATATCAATCCTACTACAATTGCCATGGAGAACACATAAATCCAGGCCTCACAGGGGAACTAATCATCCTGCTACATAAGACAGTGAATCACCATTTTCCACAAGAGATCGAATCTTCTTGTCCCACAAGAGAGCGAATCATCTTGTTCTAATGCACACCACCACGGGAGGGTGAGTCACCCTGTGGTCGTATGTTGCTCCAATAAGAACCGAAAGCCCTCAGAGCTCCCAAAGCTAAATGTATGCAACATACAGGACACTTGTACAAGGGTTCTTGATGACTCCAAGTCATTTGGGAAAATCACAGATTAGATATTTCCTCGGGCGTTTGACAAGGTGTATCGGCATGTACATCATCTTAATGCGATGGAACCTCCTTGCTCATCGACTTACCATATCCTAGATGATTTATATCTACTGGAGCAATTGATGAATATGAGATTCCTCAATCATCGAATCCCACCTCTATTTGTTACAGATAATCACAGTGGTATGTGTTCAAACAACTCACTGAAGAGCTTCCCCAACCAGGCAACTTCATACAAGATCAAACTCATAGATATGTATCTGGTGTCGAAGGTGCTCATGGAAATTGACCTCTGCTTCCTGCTCATCCATTATATCGAAGCACAATCCAAGGAGAAATAGCACTAAAAGTGCTCCAGTGATCCTCCACACTACCTGCCTAATCACCATTCGAATAATCATGTAGTTTCATATTTACAGCAGTGTATCTAAATCCATGAGAGATTGTGTCCTGAAGACATCTCAAAAGATTCTTGGCACCAATCTAGTGAGGCTCAACCAAATATGAGCTCACAATGCTAACTGCAAAACATATGTTCGGACGGAGGTTCACCAAGAACATCAATGCGAATGAGTTTTTGAAACTTAGAGGCATTTCCCAAATATGTTCTGACATCACTACCATATAACCTCTGAAATTTAAGATCCTCGAGGTAGTCACAAGCTTGCAGTCCATCATACCGGATCTTTCCAATATCTTCACCACATATTTTCCTTGAGATAGGAAAGTTTCCCTTGGATTTTTCCATGCTTCAAGTCCTAGGAAATAGTGCATCAGTCCTAGGTCCTTCATTTCAAATTTAGAAACCAAATCCCTCTTACATTTGAGAATGAGAGGGTTTGCATCTGTTAGAAAGAGGTCACTCACATATAGCACCAGTATGAGAGGTTTTTCATATTCAACCTTAAAGAAAAGGTTAGGGTCGGCTTCACTTCTAATGAATCCCAGCTTCATCAAGTAGCTATCGATCCTCTCATACCATGCTCAGGGTACTTGCTTCAGCCCATAGAGAGCCTTCTTCAACCTACATACATGAGATTTTCGATCATAAATCTCAAATCCTTCTAGTTTCTCCACGTAGTCCTCTTCTTTGATCAAACCATGCAAGAACGCAGTCTTGGCATCCATTTGATGTAGGTTCCATCCTTGTGAAGTGGCAAGGGCTATGATCGTGCGTATGGTTGTATATCTAGCAACAGGTGCAAATATCTCATCATAGTCTATGCCTTCCTTCTCGGAGAACCCACGAGCAACAAAATGAGCCTTATACTTTTCCATACTTCCATCTGTTGCATGCTTTATCTTGTAAAGCCATTTGGAAGTAACAATTGTCTTGTCGTAGGGTCTGGGAACTACTTCCCATACATCATTTTTCATAATAGAGTTATATTCTTTGATCATAGCATCCCTCCATACTTGATGCTTGACGACATCTGAGAATGATGAAGGCTCATTTTGTATGATCATGCTCATGATGGCCAGGTATCACTGATACCTGTTAGGTTTCTTACTTTCACAGAAGGTTCCTCGAGGTGCAGCATGTCCTTCAGCATCATCAAGTATTCCCCTAAGCCATTAAGGCCTATTCCTAGAAGACGAAGGCTCAGGTGGATAAATAGGATCCATGGCTTCCTCCACATTAGGCATTGTTACATCATCTACCAATAGAGACATATTCCACAGTCGTACGGTTCTTCCTTTCCGCCACACCATTCTGCTCAAGAGTATGTGGTGTAGTAGTCTCCTATTAATGCCAGCCTCAGATATGCCTGAATGAACCAACTGTAATATATCGTAGGTCTTGCTCTGGCTTGAGGGGAATGTTCCCCTTTTGAGCTTTCCTTTAGCACATCCTCGACATACACCTTCCTTCTCTACTCAGAATTTGAGCATCCTCATCACCATTTGTCTTACATAGAGTAGAGGTTTATAATGAAGGTGGGCAAACCTTTGATGCCAAAGTTTGGACTGAAGAGTTGTGTCACAAGACATGACACCTAGCGGACTTCCACCGACTTGATATAAATAATCAACTCAGAACCCAAGAGTGAAAGCATCTTTAACATTATTTTTTCATATATGTACCTTGCCATCGCTGAAGGTTATCTTGTAGCCTTTGTATTCCATTGCCGAGATGGATACCAGGTTCTTTTTTAGATTAGATGCATTTAATACATCCTGGAATTTCTTGCCTTCTTGAATGGTTGTCCTCTTCCTTGATTCCTAGCTCTCCTCTTACCTTTTCTATTGAATTTGTCATTCCTTTGATTGCCATGGGAGGGATTTTGATCATCATATCGGTGAGAGTCCTTTCTATAAGGGCATTCCCTTGTATAGTGACCTACTTTATTGCAAATGTAACATCATCCTTTTATTCCACCCTTAGGTCCAGCCTTTCTTCTTGATTTAGTCACTGAATTATTTCTTTTCTTAGCATGAGAAGAAAAGGCTGTTGGCATTATGATACATATGTTGTACATGATGGAAACCCACTCATCTCAGATGATAAATTATAGTGCAACAAAGTTATTTTCTGGTTCACGGACTTTCACGTAGAGAAAAGTTCACGCACTTTCATGCAGAAACAAGTTCCTTTCATGTAGAGAAAAGTTCATGCACTTTCATGCAGAGAAAAGTTCCTTTCATGCAGAGAAATGTTCACACACTTTCATGAAGAGAAACGTTCCTTTCACGCAGAGAAAATTTCATGCACTTTCATGGAGATAAAAGTTCCTTTCATGAAGAGAAAAGTTCACACACTTTCATGGAGAGAAAATTTCACGCACTTTCATGTAGAGAAAAGTGCACACACATGGCAAATCTTATGGTTGGTTCATGGTATTAGTCCGACAGTTTTTGATCCTATGGTTTTGCATCCAAAAGTGTTGATCCCAAGTATTGGGTCCATGGTATTGAATTGTTATGGTTTTTGGTCGGTGGTATTGTGAAAGGCCTAAGGCTATAAAAGAGGAAGGAGATCATTTAGCAAGGCATCTTTTGAATTATTAAATATCTGATAAAGTGCTAGATCTAGAATACTGTGATTGGGTTATGGTGCAGTTCTAGATCTGAATGAAGAAGGAACCTGAGCGCCAGGAGAAGGATAAGTTCTACTGATGGGTCAAAATATTAAGGTTGGAATAGTGGTATCTCTATATGATTTTGATCTGTGATATGTGGCGCACACTTGATCTATAAATATAATAATCTGGGTTAACTAATATCTGAATGTTAGAAAGAATGAATTTATAGATCTGTGCACAAGTTTCTGAATAGTGAAGTAGCGTACATCTCTTGATTTATGTTCTAGCTACTTCTGTTTACTGCTACAGTGTTCTGGGTTCAGAAGTGGGGAGTGATTATTGTTATTATGATCTGGGTACAATCCTCAGGGAAGTGTTTATTTTTATTCAGTTTTGATTGGCGAAAAGGTGATTGGTTGATGAAGAAATTCTTGATGTTTTGAAGTTATTTGTGGATCCAGTCTGGAAATTTATGAAACGTGTTCCGTGGAAGGAAGAGAAGGTTCTAGTCTTCTGCAGGTAGCATCTTGCGTACTAGTATCTCAACTAGTACAAGAACTAGGGGGGTTGTAGCTCCCTTCCAGGAGAAGCTGGAAAATGAGAGAGGGTTGTAGCTCTCTGCAGGTAGCAGCCTGCGTACTGGAAAAGGAATACACCAGTACAGAATCATTGTAAAAAGAAGTTTCTAATTGAAAATATAGAGACTATTGCAGCAGGTGGTTTTCACCCACATTGGGTTTCCACCTTATATCTTGTGTTCTTGTGTGTTATTTTCTTCTGCTCTATTTTTCTATTCTTGGTTACTGTTTATATGATCATAATCTACAGATTAATGTTCAACATCTCTAGAATATTTTAAATTAAGTATGTATGGTATACACGAGTTTCCTTATCTGTAGTTGCATATATACGCGGTTTTCTCTAACTGAAGTAGTGTATATGTTCTGGGTTTGAAAAAAGAAAATAATTGACTAGATAATACTGATTCACCCCCCCTCTCAGTATTATTTCCAACAATTGGTATCAGAGTGGGTCCTTCAAAAGAAGCTTGATCACTTGAAGGAATATCTATCATTATGAGCAACTACGAGAGAGAAGCATCAATCAGGCCACCAATTTTTGATGGGATGAACTTCGTCTATTGGAAGGTAAGAGTTACAACCTATCTTCAATCTCTTGGTACAAAAGTCTGGGATATCATAGATACATGGTACACTTTTCCATCAGCAACTCCTACAGATCCGACTGAGAAGAAGCAGTTTGAAACTAATGAAAAGGCTATCAATACGCTATTAGGATGTCTATCTCAAACAGAATTCATCAAGGCTATGTAGTATAAAACCGCAAAACAAATATGGGACAAGATCGTTCTGAGCTATGAAGGAGATGAACAGGTAAAAAGAGAGAAACTTCAAACCCTCAGAATTCAATATGAAAATCTCAAAATGTACAATGATGAAAGTGTGGCTAACTATTTCCTACGCATAGATGAGATTGTTAATTGTATGAAAAATTTGGGTGAAGAAATAAAAGAGGTTGTTGTGGTTCAAAAGGTTCTGAGATCTTTGTCTTCTATGTTGGAACCAAAAGTTTCTGCAATAGAAGAAAAGGAGAATCTACAGAAAATTACCATGTTGCATAGCCTAGCATAACCTAGCCCACGCTAGCCTACCCTAGCATAACCTAGCGTACCCTAGCCTACCATATCATATGCTATCCTAAGACTAGCCTCGCCTACCTAAGCCAATCCTACCCCATCCTAGCCTATCCTAGCATACCTTAGCCTAGCCTACGCTAGCCTAGCCTAGCCTATCCTACCCTAGCCTACCCTAACCTATGTTAGCCTAACCTAGCCTAACCTACACTGCCCTAGCCTAGCCTATTCTATCGTAACCTAGCCTAGCCTAACCTATCCTAGTCTAGCACATCTTAACCTACCTAAGCCTAGTGTAGCCTCGCCAATCCTAACCTACCCAAGATTATCCTAACTAGCATATCCTAACATATCCTACCCTAGCATAGCCTACCCTATCCTTCCCTACCCTAATGTACCCTAGCCTAGCCTAGCCTACCCTACCCTATGTAGCCTAGACTAGCCTAGCCTACCCTAGCCGAGCTTAGCCTACCCTAGCTTACCATAGCCTAGCTAGCCTACCCGTACCTACAGTTAGCCTACCCTAGCTTACCTAGGCTAGCCCAGCCTAGCCTAGCCTAGCCTAGCCAAGCCTCACCTACCCTAGTGTACCGTACCCTACCTTACCTTAACCTACCCTACCCTATCGTAACCTACCCTACCTTACCCTACCCTACCCTACCCAACCTACCCAACCTAGCCTACCATACACTAGGCTAGCCAAGCCCAGCTAGCCTAGCCAAGCCTACGTAGCCCGCTCTAGCCTACCCTAGCCTACTTTACCTAGCCTAGCGTAGCCTAGCCTACCTAGCATTGCCTAACCTACCTAGCCTAGGCTAGCATAACTTAACCTAACCTAGCCTTCCATAGCCTACCGTAGCATAACCTAATCTACCTAGCCTAGCCAAGCCCACCTAGCCTAGCCAAGCCTACCTAGCCTAGTCTAGCCTACCCGAGTCTACCCTACCCTACCCTACTCTATCCTAGCCTACCTAGCGTAGCTTAGCCTACCTAGTGTGGCTCATCCTATGCTATGCTACCTTGGCCAAAGCTACCTAGCCTAGCCTAACCTAGCTTACCTAGCCTACCATAACCTAGCCTACCTAGCCTAGCTAGCCTACCTTACCTTACCCTAACCTAGCCTAGCCTAGCCTACCCTACCCTACCTAGCCTACCCTACCCTACCTAGCACACCCAAGCCTACCATAGGCTAGCCTACCCTACCCTACCTCACGTAGCATAGCCTAGCTTACCCTAGCCTACCTAGCCTACCCAAGCATAACCTAGCGTAACCTAGCCTACCGCAGCATCCTCTAGCCTAACCTACCCTACCCCAGCATACCCTATCCTAATCCTAGCCTACCCTAGCCGACTCCATCATAACCATACCATATCCTAATCCTAAGCCTACCCAAGCCCACCCAGCCTACCCAAGCCTATCTAGCCTACTCTAGCCTATGCTACCCTAACCTACCCTACCTTACGCTAGCTTAGCTTACCCTACCCTATTGTAGCTTAGCCTAGCCTAGCCTACCATACCCTGCCATACCCTACCCTATCGTAGCGTATCCTATCGTACTCTACCCTACCTGGCCTAGCATAACCTAGCCTAAGCCTAGCCTATCGTACCTAAGCTAAGCCTATCCTAGCCTGCCTTATCCTAACTTAGCCTAGCCTACGCTAGCCTAACCTTTAGTAGCTTATCCTAAACTAGCATACCATAACCTTTCCTAAACTAGATTATCCAACCTAGCCTAACACATGCCTAATCTAGACTAAACTGGTTGAGCCTAACCTAAGATAGCCTAGCTTACCCTAGCCTATTCTATCTTAGCCTAGCCTAGCCTAGTCTAACTTAAACTAGACTAGCCTAGCATGGCCTAAACTAGCTTTGCCTAGCCTAGCTTAACCTAGCCTAACCTAGCCTATCCTAGTCTTTCCTATCCTACCCCACTCTAGCCTAACATAGAGTAAACTAGCCGAACCTATACCCTAAATCTCAATACATATTATAAATATACATCCCACGTGAAAGTAAAGGAAATTCACATAAATAGTGAACATAAGTAATGGATTTATTATGAAAGTAACAAAATACAGATTGATGTTTATTGAAAAAATATTTTACATATAAATATTTGAATGAGAAAATAATATAAATTCTATAATAAAATAAATTTTCAATATACAATAAAAACATATATATATATGTGTGTGTGTGTGTGTTTGTGTGTTCAATTAAGTAATTAAATAATAAATTTATAAAAATAAATAAACACTTTAAAAGATAAAATCACTTTTACATCATTAAAATATATAAAGACTAAGAAGAATCATATGAACTATATGAATGGTTAAGAAATTATGAAAAGACAATTTACTTTATTGAAAGCACACAATTTTTTTTTTGTTTTCTAAAAATGATGATTTCTTACTAAAAACAAATTAATTAAAAAAAAATTCTATATCAATTAAGAATTTTTTTTCCCTATTTTATTTTAGTAAATAAAACTATATAAAAAATAAATAAATACTTATAATAAAAAAAAAATAAATATAATTTTTATAGGGTATTCAAAATATTTTCATTATGTAAATACAATCATTCACATGTAACAAATTCCGACTCACCTAAATTACTGAAAAAGACATAGGGTGAAATAAATTGAAACACTATGTGTACATAAGTAAATTAAAACATTATGTGTGTGTGTGTGTCTATATATATAACTGTGAAAGCAATGAAATTAAAGGTGAAAAAAAAAACTTATCCACTTTTATTTTTCAAAAAACAAACCATGTCCAATTGAAGCCAATAGAAAACCTATTGTAATAACAACAAAAAGGAAATTAATACACATACACAATTAAATTCTGTCATCACACTATTAATATTGTGAATTGAAATAAGTTATATTTCCAAAATTACTGTGTAATATATTTAAAAAAATATTGATAATAAAAATCAAGAATATATAATTTTTATGTTTTAATTAAAAAAGTAAAAAAAAACTAAGTAAAATGAAATTGATATTTGATTTAAAAAATCTAAAACGTCCATAGATCCTAAAAATTCCAAACACTCAGCTAGGGAGATCACTCGCTGTTTATTAAACTCAAACCGTTGTTAATTCATTCGAAATTCAAACTCACATCATAATAGTTTACTAAACTCAAATCGTTGTTAATTCATTCAAAATTCAAACTCACATCATAATAGTGATTCATTCGAAATTCAAGGAAGTGCTGACCTCGGCTTGTGCCGGCAACACCATCCTCGGCTTCCTGCCGCCAATTTCACCATCCTCAGTTTATTTGATGCTCGTCGAGATTCTTGGTTCGAATCCAATGCAAAATGAGGGCGCGGAGGTGAGCCGGGAAGTTGTGAGTCGTGTATAGTCTGGTGGGAATATAACTTGGTAAACGAGGGAGCACAGGTGAGCTGGGAAGTTGTGAGTCACGTGTAGCCTGGTGGGAATATAACTTGGTAGCGGGGGTGAGCCGTAAAGTTGTGAGCTTCGAATATTCGGCGCATCGGGGATGTATAACTTGGTATAAGTTTACACCCAGGAATTAGGTGACATTGCCATCAGAACGAAGAGGCAATACAAGGCAACGAAGAGGAAATACAAGGCAAAGGGAGTGGAAGTGACAATGTAGAAAAGTAGGCAAGAGCAGAGAGCCAACATGCTTACTGGACCTCTTCTGGAGGGACCCATGGGCACCATCGCCAAAAGAAAGGACGATAAACCTACGCCATTGCATGTTATGCCCATCAATAGACGGAGTATCAAATAAACCGAGAAATTTTCCATCAAAAAGCCGAGGATGATAAACCTAGAAATTTGCCATCAAGAAGCCGAGGATGGCATTGTCCGCGCAAGCCAAGATCATCAAATCATGATAGTGATTCATTCGAATATTGTATGAATAGAGCCAGTTAAATTACAAGCCTATGCAGGTCGGTAACTTGATAATACAGGTGGATTTAGATTGAAAGGAGATCATAAATTTCGTCAGCCAAGATGGATTCATTGAAATCAGCCAGAGGCACATTAAACCTCCACAACCTAAAGAAATATTAATTAAATAAGGAAATAATAAGCCTAGGTTAATTCCTAAAAAGAGGTGAATGGGTTAAGCAAACAATAACTAACACAGAATAGATGAATTAAATGACTAAAAGGCCGAAGTGAATTAAATGACTAAAAGGCCGAAGTAAATCATTTATTAATCCAAAATTGAATTAATTCAAACCAACAGACACATGGAGCTGTGGCAAAACTATTCACATACCTGTAATTCGACAATTTCATTTGTGAATCTTATAGTGGGAATCCTATAGCAACCGACATTTTCGTATTTCTTCCATTCAGTTCTCCCAATTGTCTACATCTAAAATATTTGCAAACAAAAGATTATACACTAAACTCAAGCATGAAGAGATTAAAATTGTTGAACCATTTAAAAATAAATCAAGGAAAGAGAAGCTACATCCACACATACCAGTAACTCAATCTCGATTTTATTTTCTGAATCCTATTTCCTTGCCTCTTTCCATTCAATTCTCCTTGTCTGCATCTAAAATTATTGCAATCAAAAGGTTATTCATTGCACCGAAAGAACCCCAATAAAATTGAAAAACAAATTTCGGTGCACCGAAAGAAGTCAGAAATACCCAAAATGCAACAACAGTTCTACCAATCAAAACCAAAAGAACACGTCTTATAAGAAAAATACAAGAATATTATGGAAGAAGGGATGAAAATAACATAATATTCATAGAAGCAAATTTAAAAGAAAAAAAAAATGTTGCACAGAGAACAATGCGGGATTGGTCTAGAAGCCTGGTTTTAAATTCATCGAGCTGCATGACTGTTGAGTATAGAGATGTTGTTTTTTGCTTTTCCAAGTTGAAATGGAGCGTTGCTTTTGTGTTCTTGTAAATCGAAATTGAGTGTTGGTTTAAGATTTTTAATTACGAATTAAAATGGAACGGTGTGTGTTTTAAAATCGTATCAGTGGGTGGATGGGAGAGTGGGTCGGTGGGTGGATGGGCAGGCGGGCAGACTTGATTTTAAATATTGTGCAGATTTTTCGAACTTGATTTCGAATATTGTGAGGATTTTTTATTTTGTTTACAGTGGATGATATAGAGGGAAAACTGCCTTCCTCCACTACTTCTCATCATCCTAGTCCGCACGCCCATCCAGCCACCCACCCACCGATACCACTCGCTTCTTAAAACACACCATTCCATCTCGATTTACAAGAATCCAAAAAGCGACGCTCCATTTCAACATGAAAAAGAAAAAAGCAGCATCTCTATGCATGCACCTAAATGAATTTAAAACTAGCCTCAATTGATGTTTATTGCTTCTATCATTCAGACCAATCCTTCATTGTTCTCCTTGTTTTCATGTGCTCGCCTCTGTGTAGCGCATTTTTTTTTCTTTTAAATTTGCTTCCATGAATATTCTGTTATTTTCATCCTTTGGTTTTGATTTTCTTCAATGAATGAATATGAAGATGCGATCTCTTGGTTTTGATTTGTACAACTGTTGTTGTATTTTGGCTATTTCTGGTTCTTTCGGTGTACCAAAATAGTTGGATTTCAAATGTAATATCATCTAATGACCAGAAAAAGTCAATGGGAGTGAATGGAATTGATATTGGATAAATCATTCACATGTGTAGCTTGAGAAAAATTATTTTAGTAATTTCGTTGTTCGTGGGAGAAGGAGTTGATTAATCCATGTTGGTGAAAAACGAATTGTATATTTTGCAGTCATGGAAATCATCATTGGATTTCAAAGTCATTGGAATTCTAGATTTTGTTTTACAATCAACTGAGGTGTGTAGTAAAATTAATCATCATTAGCACAGGGATGTTTTTCTAGTCCATATGCCAACATTATGCTTCCCCGGATCTGTGAAGTCGTCATCACAATTTTATACGGGGATGTTTTTTAGTCCATATGCCAACATTGATGCTTACCTGGATCTGTGAAGTCGTGGTCACAATTTTATTTAATGGAGGTGAATTTATTGAATTGCTGCTAATTTCATCTTAACTACTGAAAATAACAAATGAAAATTCATATGAGAACAATAACATAATTCATCGAAGTTTTATTTCTCTTTTGAATCCTAATTATTTTGCATCTCTTTTGAAATTGGTAAAGGAATCCTAATTTTTTTGCATCTCTTTTGAAATTTGTTTCTATGGAATCTGCACGTGAGATGTAAAGGTCGGCGGATTTATTCTTATCTATAGACCAATCTTTTCCATTTTCTAGTTTTTTTCTAGATTGGTGATAAAAATTGATACAGAATTTCACTCTAAAAAATTTGTTGATCTGCTGTATTGAATCGATAAGATTATTTATATTCAATTTGAAAATTGATTTTGAAATTTTACTTTTAGAGAATCTGTCACCTTAAATTGGAAGGCATGATAATGTTTTTTAAATTCATGTGTGGTTTACTATTAACCAACTTTTTAACAATCTTTTAAATCACTACGCCTAAATACTCAGCCATGACTTGCTTCCTTGGCTTAAATACCAGGTCATGAAATTGAGGTTATGACAACTAGCATTTAACAAGAAAAGTCCGCGGATTTTTTTACTATGATTAAATACTATGTAATAGGTTATAATTATAGTGTTAGAGTAAAATAGAGTTCATGGAAATTTAATTAATAATTATAGCTTACACACATAAATTTTCAGTGCCATTAAATGTTAAGTCATAGGTTATAAATTTTAGTGTTGAGTAAGAGTTTATAGAATTATGAGACTTATTATTTCTTACCACAAAGAGAACCCGACTAATTGCTTTGATATATAGTTTGTTTCATTTCTTTATATATATATATATTGTTTTAAGTTAGTGGGAAAAACAATAATAATGGTTGTTTTTTTGTTTTTTTAATTTTTATATATTGTTTTAAGTAAGTGGGAAAATCTATAATAATAATTTGTTTTTTTTAAGGATATTGTTTTAAGTAAATGAGAAAATCTATAATAATTGAGTTGTTAAATCAATAAAAGATGAGTTTAGATAAGTCTATTTAATCAGATTGGTTTTTATTCTTTTAAGCCAATTTCGTTAATATATATTTTGAATCATTTTTTTTACAATAATTTTTTCTTGTTTTTCTTTAGTTAAATTAGGTATAAAAATTAAAGTTTGGACAAATTAAATTAATTAATTTAAATTATCAAAAAAAACTACATAAATCAAATCACATTTTTAACCCTTCACAAATATTTACATAAGTGCTTATAGTCTGCCCAACATCATGAACATTTGTTATTATGTTATATGACTTGAACTTGTGAATAATTACAGTTCTAATATGTTTTAATTTAATTATTATATGACTCAATCATCTCTCTCCCTTCCATTCACCCCCATCCCTGTATCTCTATCTATGTCACCATCACTCCCTCTCCCTCTCCCTCCTAAGCCTAAAATATAAATCTTAAATCTAATTTTGAAACCCGACTTCACTTAACATTAATTATCATTAAGTGAGACTAATTGTTTCAAAAAAAATATATGGTGAGAATATACAATTTTATATACGTCATAAAGATGAAATCAATTTTACAATATTAATAAAAGAATCACAACCCATTGCACATGACCCTAATTGCACTTGACAACACTTGCACATGACTTAAAGGTCACATGCCCTAAAGGTCACATGACCTAAATTGCACATGACCCTTCGGCCCATCGACCTTGATCCTTGACCTTTGGCCATCGACCTTTGGCCTTCGACCTTCGACCTTGACCCTTTGGCCTTGGACCTTCGGCAAACCTGGATCCTTGATCCTTGAGCCTTCGGCCTTGATCCTTGAGCCCATTGGCCCTTCTTGAGCCTTCAGCTGACCTTTTGGCCTACCCTTAGGGGGGGGCCCTTTCATCCTTTGGAAGTGACGACGAGAAGTGGGTATGTACATTTTTCCCATTATGTCATTCAAAGTGCAATTTAAATAATAAAAAATAAAAACATACATTCTAGAATTTTTTTATTAAAAAAAACATACTTCACTTAACATTACTTAGCATTAAGTTAAACTAATTCTTTCAACAAAAATATGTATTGTGACAATATACAATTTTATGTACATTATAAACATGAAATCAGTTTATAATATTAATAAAAGAATGACAACCCATTATGCCATTTAAAATGCAATTTTAAAAACTAAACATAAAGACATAAATTCTAGCAATTTTTATAAAAAAATACATTGTAACATCGGTATTTTTGATGAAGTAATAATAACTCTTCAATATTTAAATGCATATTAAATAATTAAACATTTTCATATATAAAAGGAGAAATATTTACATAAAAGTAATAACCAATATAAATTAAATAATAAATTCATATTACCTTACGTGAAAAATATATATTTGACCATAAACACAACTAAATGCAGTTTTAAAATGAAGAACAATACGATTTAAAAAAATACAAATTTATATATTATAAGGAAACACGTAAATGAAAAATATATTAATGGACATGTAAATGCATTTTTTTTTTATAAATATAAAAGAGACCATAAGAAAATTGTCAATTTTTTTCGTTAAATTTTTTCATATTAAAAAATAATAATAATAGTAATGACTCAAGCATCTCGCTATAATAAAATAGATGGGTCAAACAAAGAAACATTTAGTGGGAAAAAAAAAATGAGTAAATAATCTTGATATAATAAAATAAAAATTAAAAATGGAGAAACTATTAATCTAGTTTGTAATAAATGTCAATGAAAATATTACTTCACATAGTAAATAAATGTTAAATGTGTATGAATATATTGTGAAATAAAGTTAACTATTAATCTAGTTTGCAATAAATGTAAATGAGAATATTACTTCACATAGTAAATAAATGCTAAATGTGTATGAATATATTGTGAAAGAAAGTTGAAGGCGAAAATAGACTCTATCTCACTTCGTCAAAGTTAACTGTTAACCTAGTTTGCAATAAATGTAAATGAGAATATTACTTCACATAGCAAATAAATGCTAAATGTGTATGGATATATTGTGAAATAAAGTTGAAGGCGAAAATAGACTCTATCTCACTTCGTCTATCTCTCTGGCATTGTCTCTCAATCATTCTCTCTGTGACTCTTACTATGTGTCTCTCTCACTCTCTCTATATTGTATCATTCTCTCTCTCTCTCTCTCGCTCTCTCTCTCTATCATTATTTGTCTTATCCTCTCTCTTCGGACATCTCCCCCCTCTCTCTCTATCATTATTTGTCTTATCCTCTCTCTTCGGCCATCTCCCCCCTCTCTCTCTAACATTATTTGTCTTATTCTCTCTCTTCCACCATCTCCCCCCCTCTCGCTCTCTCTCTCTCCTCCTTTCCCCCTTTCTCCATCTCTCTTTCCCTCCATCTCTTCCTCTATCTCTCGATTTTATTCTCTTACTTAATCTCCCTCTCTCAGTGTATCTCAATAGTTCTCCTTCTCACTTTGAGAATGTCTCTCTCACACAATCTCTCTAACATTATATCATTTTCTCTCCCTCTCCTCTCACTTTCACTCTCATTCTCAATGCCTCTACCCTACCCAATAGAATGGCTTCATCACCATCTAAACACACAGATGCATAGACACTACAATAAATTCATGAATATCTAAACACACAGATGCATATGCATATGCGTTGAACCCATACAACCACTACATATGAGCTATGCACAAATTATTGTAATGGAGTGTCTACTGTTGTTTTGACAATCCTTCTTCTCAACCTCATTAGCTCTTGCGCTTTCGTGCTTTCTCTCACATATTTTGGAATCAATTTTTTTCTTGCCTTTTGCTTTTGAGTTTTTTTTCTTTATTATAACCAGCAGGCTCATCCTTTTCTTTTGTACTTTATTGATTTTCGGGCGTTTGTTTTCTCGGTTTGTTTTATTTATCCATATATGTTGGACGATTTTGATTTGCTTGATTTTTTATTTTCCTTCTTGTTTTGTTTGGACGGTTATTTTTTGTTGTTTTATTTATTTCGATATAATAATATCAATATATATTTATCTTTAAAAAATTATTTTAAGTTAGATATAAATATTAAAAATATTATTTATTAAACTCTTAGCATTGTTTTTTAATGTTTTTGTTAAATTAATTTTAATTTGATTCAAATATCAAAGAAATAAATTAAAATATTACTTTTTAAATATAATAAAAGAATTATAATTTATCATATTACTATCTTTATAGGTATATATCATTATTTATTATTTAATTCTATGTTATTCTATATTATTAATTTTATTTTATTTTATTGAAAATTTGAATTTTTAATTTTTCTAATTTTATTACTAATAAATGTCTCCTTTTTGGAATTGGCCATTATCAAAAGTATTATTATTTTTTACTAGTATACTCATCATCATTATTATTATTATTTTAATTAATCATTTTGATATTATGGTTTAAGTTGAAAGATACCAACATATTCTTGTCCTCCCTACTACATCAACTAATAGAATTGTAACAACTAACCTTATTGTATATCTAAATAAAGTGTTTAAAATTTGTTTAAAATAGTTTTTTACGAAATGATGATTAAAAATTTAAGTGGCCTCAAGCCAAATATTTGTAGAGGTGTATCATCTACAAAAATAATTCATGTACATAAATAATTCACGTAGAAACATTTTTTAATAAATCTGGAAAGAATTATTTTGTGACTTTTATTTGTTTTTGAGAAATCAAAAAGACGTGTTGGAATATGTTTTATTTAATAAAATGATAATAATACTAAAGAATGAAAATTTATCCTAGAACATTAATCTTCATAAATATGTTAATATGTTAATATGAGAGATTAACCAATAAGTTTCAGGGGAAACAATTGAAGTTAGTTATGTCGAATGAGGTAGAAAAACAAAAAGGAAGAAAAGAGAAATGCATTTTTGTCTTCGATCTATTTTGTGTTTCTAGATGAAAGGAAACACGATATTAAAATATCCTTACAAGATATTAAAATACCCTTACCACTCGGAGCTAACGACTAGCAGGATTCTTCATAGGGTTTTTGGGATAGACAACTCCAATAATATTCCTACTTTTACTTGACACTTGGAGGGATATCTCATGCAGACATATTTATACAAGTTAGTTCAACATTGGGAGGATCATTGAAGCCTATGAACTATTTCTGAAAGGAAATAGATAAGTATTTAGTCTTTCAAGTACTTGTGTAAGATATTTGAATTGTGTATATATGTTGTGAATGAAATATTAATTAACTAATAATTAAAGAAACCTATTTGATGGACTATTTGTGTGATTGCAAGCATACAAGAGATAGAAATAGGGTCGAAATTAGGAAACCAATGTCTACACATGAAGGTAAAATCTAGGATTGTTTTTACATACATAAACACTTCGTGTTCGGTAAAATTCAATTAAACTTCAACTTGAATGGTAGAATAGTTGTCTCTAGCAAGTGTTTCTTTATTCTATGTAAAAACTACTAAAATAATAAGGTCAAATTCAGGGTTTTATGCCCATGTTGGACTCATGAATTCCTAAGAACAAAATATGACCTTCAAGGTTTCTGACTTGGATTTGATCATTATATTTATTTTCCATCCATCTCGATGGTTTCATAGTGGAAAAATAAGAGAAAACATAATGACTATGTAGTTGTCTTCAAAGATATATAATGATTATTCAAAGGTGCATATAATTTATTTTTATTTTGTCTTAGACTAAATACTTGTGGGTCTAAATGTAAGTGAGAAAATTCTAGTCTACACTTCAATACATTTTGGGAAAATGCTCAAACATCTAATTATATCTCAAAGTTTTGGGATATTAAAAACCCATGACTGAATGAATATTAAGCAGTGTGAAGTGACATAATGTACAATACTATTGATTCATTATTAAAGGGAAGTGGAAAATCAAGATAGAAGAATTCATTTGGTCAAGAATTTCATGGAAATCCTAGTTGTTAAAAAATGTCCAATCCATTCGAAAGATAATAAGCACTCTTAATAACCAAGAAATTGATAAAAAAAAATGTTTCATATTTTTTAAATGTTATTTTCATTTATTTTATTATTTATCCCATAATTAATTACAATCAACTTTTTCCCAATTCACCCTATACAGGACATTAGGAGGGCAGATGCCACACCCATCTTTGAGATAGGTAATAGAGTAGAACTTGACTACTCTTTGGAACAGGCATGTATAACATCCATGTATAGGAGGAGGTGAGACTAGTGAGAATACCACTCTATGCCAATGAGGCTTTGCATCCAATTAAGGTTCGCTGGAGAATGATGAAGCAAATGTGATACAAGACATCATAGGTGTTATGGGAGATTATGCCTCTCTTCTTTAAAGCTAGTTTAATTCTCATGGTCACCCCCACAATGCATTATATGAACCTCCTTATTGCACTCCATCTTTACAGCATGCGCTAGAGTAACAAGGGCATTTTTAGGGGTTCTTTGGAAGCAACAATTTAAAATACTGAGGGCTCAAAGGGAAGCATGAATAAAGGGCACCCATCTTGGTATTTAAATCAATAAACTTGAGAAGAACATGAGGAAAGAGAAGCGAAGGTAGGTCACTAGAAGAATAATAAGGAAGATCTCATCCCCAACTTACTCAAATACAAAGGAAGAGGGAGGTTTCTAAGAAAAAAGCTCGTGGAAGCACTACACCCAAAATGTGAAGACGAGAGGCCACAATGTTGAGGCATTCTGGAGAGAGCAAGGTTTTTAGGGTAGACACAAGACTGCCATAGTTCAAAACTTGGAAACATTGGAGGAGAATCTTTGAGCCCGTAGAGCTACCACTAGGTTGCCCCAGACATAGGGTTATGATGGAGAAAGATCACTAGATATTTACTTACCCTATGGCCTAGGTATTTTTTAACACATAGAGGTATTGATAGCTTTCCATATGGACTTCATCTGAAAAAAAAAAAACAACCCTCTCCTAAGCACTATCTTGAAAGATCTAAATCAGATTAATGAAAAATATTATTGTCTGCAAAATGCCATCCAAGGTTTAGAACAAGTAGTTAATGACAATTTCGAACAAGGAGACAAGGTTGACATTGAA
Organism: Pinus taeda; assembly: GCA_000404065.3. Lineage (NCBI taxonomy): Eukaryota > Viridiplantae > Streptophyta > Pinopsida > Pinales > Pinaceae > Pinus > Pinus taeda. Next base: position 25,521 of record APFE031191217.1, read on the forward strand.
GATAATATGGGATGAAAGAATTCCTAGCACCCCAACTCCCCTGCAAATGATGAAGATTAGTTCAAAGAATAATTGGTTCACTTCTAATTTTGAGGCTATTGTCTCTATGTTTCTCTTTGAAATTATAATAGAAAAACATATAGTTTCCATAGGCCAAGGTATCTCCATTAATTCCAAGAAGTTCAGGTTTTTCTATTTTGTAGAGATATACTCAGACAATTTCAAATTTCTAATATGTTTCTGTTCAATTAATAGAACGTTATCTAGGAATCATCCAGAAGGTTTACTGGATGAATTTTCATTCTGCATGTAAATATTTCACTTTCCATACGAAAAGATACCTAGGCTTTGGTTGGTACAACGTGCTTGAATGATGTTTTGGAACATCAAACATGCATCTTTTAAGAGCATATTGAATAGTGGTGGGACAATAATCACCATATGGAAGAGATAATTTATGTTAGGAGGTTGGGCTCACTCATCATTGAACCATGGTATTTTGGCAAAACCTTAATCCTTTTTGGGCCATGCGCTCAAAATGAGCTTTCCACCATCATGTGCGTCTACTATGTAGACAACCCATCTAGCTATTGAGGTTGAATTTTCTTGAACTGTTATTTCTCCTCACTTCAGCTGTTGCATACTTGATTGATGATTTATACTAATAAACTATTTAAAAAAATACTTTGCAAAGCACACAAACGAGTAGGTGCACTAATTATAACATAACCTTTAAAAGAATCCTTTGCAAAGCAAACAAGTGAGTAGGTTCACTAAAGATAATTTCTAATATACGGAACATAACTATGATAGGATGGTTTTAGATTTGTTCAACTTTGTATCATTTATTTTTCTTTGGAGTTACATAACCTTTTTTAAGACGTATAATGTAAATAGACAAAATTTCCCTTGGATAAATAAATGATGGATTATAATTCATTAAAAAAATAAAAAAATCCCAATAGTCAAATATATAAATTAATAGAAAGAATCAAGAAACTTAAATACTCCATGTATATTTAGCAACATCAATTTTACAAATCTATTCAAAATTTTATGAGCAAGTACTATGTTACAAAATTTATGCAGAATTAAAACTCTATTTTCCTAGCAATTCTTATATTATTAAATTTATGTAAAAATTAAAACTTTATTTTCCAAACAAATAATTTGTTTAAAACATTATTTAAAATTTCATATTATATTTTCCAAATAAACATAATATTAGTCATGTTTTAGTAATTCTAACTCATTTTTTACGCTTCAGAAACCATCACCCATTACCAGCCCTAGACCACACCAACCCTAAGTTGATTTGATTTTAGCACAACCTCCTTGAGGTTCGATCCTAGGTAGCCTAGATAACAAGGCCCATCCTCATCCAGTTGTGCTAGCGACCTTAGCTACTTGTGCTAGTGATCTTGACAACGACAACACAAAGTTCAATGCACTCACATGTCGTATATTGTCCAATTTCTACCATCATCTCAGACCTCACCATGGCTTTATCTACAACTTTAAAATCCTCTAATAATACATCATACCTTACCTTAATATTATGGTGTTGGGAGAGGTAATTTCAAAATATGCAAGAAATTACAAACCTTTCGATATTGAGCTTCAACAAACTATCCAATGTGCATATTCATTGACACCCAAAACATGATGTAGTGCAAGCCAACTCCTTGATGGCCTTTTAGCTTTTCCTTTGGTTGAAAACTTCTTGCATATATGGCCTTTTAGAGTTTCCTTTAGAGGCATATAGTAGTTCTTCTTATGAATGGTATTTTTATTTTTATTTTATATAATTAAAAAATAAAATAAAAAATAAAAAAATTAATTTTATATAATTTTTTTTATATTAATATTATATGTAAAGATTTTAATAAATTAATTCATTCTTTTTTAATATCAATTTTATATGTTAACATTATTTTTGTTCATGAGAAAACACACTAGAGTTTTCTAAAAGTGGGTAAGTGTAGCTCAGAAAATCTTATTGTAATGTTTCTTTATGAATAATTTTTGAAAATTTCTATTAATTTTATAAATTTATTACTATCTCTATTTTATTTTTACTAATTTTATTTTTAAATAAAACATATTATTTTAATTTTATATCATTTTTTTTATCTTCTTACCGAAATATTTATTTTTTCTTATTTTTTTAAATAAAGTTTTCAATATATTTTATTTCGATTTTTATATATCTATTTTAATATAATTTTTTACCCATATCTAGTTTAATAGAACTATCTTTTGTAGATCCCCTGAATTCCTTGGGTGTGCCTTTTCCAGTTCCTCTTTCTGAAAGTGCTTTTTCCAAAATGTGTTTCTAGTTGCTGCCTCAAATCGATATCTCAGAGATGTTACTATGGTATTTAAAGTTTTTTATATTATATTATATTTCCTCAAATCGATGTCTCAGAGATGCTATGATGGTGTTTAATGTTTTTTATATTATATTATATTTAGACATTTTTAATATATTAATTTTAATTTTAAATATTCTTTTAATTTTTTTTTAATATTTAAATAGGTTTATTTTATATAAAAAAAACTTTAACATTAGTCAAGTCTCACTAGCAGAAGTAGTTGAGGTCACTAGCACAAAGGCTACCTAGGATCAAGCCTCAGGGAATGGTGGTTTCCCAAGCTTGAATGAACACACACAACATTAATATTATTTTTGAAAAATGAGTTAGAATTACTTAAACATGAGTAGTATAATGTTTATTTAGAAAATAGAATATGAAATTTTAGATAACATTTTTAACATATTTTTAACATATTATTTACATTAACTTAATAATATAACCATTGTTAGGAAAATAGAGTTTTAAATTTTGCATAAATTTTATAGCTTAGTACTTCCTCATAAAATTTTGAATAGATTTGTAAAAATGTTACCACTAAATATATATGGAGTATCGAAGTTTCTTGATTCTTAGGATAGATAATTTGGCTTAGGATAGATTAGGCTAGCCTTGCCTAGCTTAAACTAGCCTAGCTTAGCATAATCTAGCTTAATCTAGTCGAGCTGAATCTAGCCTAGCCTAGCCTAACCTAACCTAACCTAACCTAAACTAGTCTAATCTAGCCTACCCTACCCTACCCTACCCTAATCTAGCTTAATCTAGCCCAATCTAGCCTAGCCTAGCCTAATCTAGCCTAATCTATCCTAGTCTAGCATAGTCTAATCTAGCCTAGCCTAATCTAGTCTAATCCAACCTGGCCTAATGTATCCTAGCCTAGCCTAGCCTAGCCTAGCCTAGCCCAACCTAGCCAAGCCAAACCTAATCTAGCCTAATCTAGACTAGCCTAATCTAGCCTAATCTAGCCTAGCCTAGTCTAGCCTAACCTAGCCTAGACTGATGTATCCTAGCCTAGCATAGCCTAACCTGGCCTAATCTAGCCATTCCTAATCTAGCCTAATACATCCTAGTCTAATCTAGCCTAATCTAGTCCAACCTAGCCTAGCATAATCTAATCTAGCCTAATCTCGCATAATCTTGGTTAATCTAGCCTAGCCTAATCTAGTCTAGCAATCTAGCCTAGCCTAATCTAGCCTAATCTAGCCTAGCCTAGCATAGCCTAGCCTAGCCTAGCCTAGCCTAGTCTAATCTAGCCTAATCTACCTCAATGCATCCTAGCCCAATCTAGCCTAGCCTAGCCCAATCTAGCCTAGCCTAGCCTAGTCTAATCTTGGTTAATCTAGCCTAGCCTAATCTAGTCTAGCAATCTAGCCTAGCCTAATCTAGCCTAATCTAGCCTAGCCTAGCATAGCCTAGCCTACCCTAGCCTACCCTAGTCTAATCTAGCCTAATCTACCTCAATGTATCCTAGCCCAATCTAGCCTAGCCTAGCCCAATCTAGCCTAGCCTAGCCTAGTCTAATCTAGCCTACCCTAAGCTAGCCTAATGTAGCCTACTATAATCTAGCATAATGTAGGCTAATCTAGACTAGCTTAGCCCAATCTAGCATAGCCTAGCCTAATCTAGCATTGTCTAGCGCAGTCTAACCTAGCCCAACCTAGTCTAATCTGGCCTAGCCTAATCTAGCCTAGCCTAGCCTAGTCTAACCTAGCCTAGCCTAATCTAGCCTAGTCTTATCTAGCCTAATCTAGCCTAGCCTAGCCTAGCCTAACCTAGCGTTATATAGCCTAGTCTGCATCTAAAATGTTTGCAATCAAAAGGTTATTCATTGCACTGAAAGAACCCCAATAAAATTGAAAAACAACTTTCGCACTAAAAAAAACCCAAAAATAGCCAAAATTCAACAACAGTTCTATAAATCAACACCAAAAGATCACATCTTATAAGAAAAATACAAGAATATTCATGGAAGAATTGATGAAAATAACACAATATTCATGGAAGCAAATTTAAAAAAAGAAAAATGTTGTAGAGGCGAGCACATGAAAACAAGGAGAACAATGCAGGATTGGTCTAAATGATAGAAGCGATAAACCACAATTAAGGCCTGGTTTTAAATTCATTGAGCTGCATGACCGTTAAATATAAAGATGTTGCTTTTTGCTCTTTCAATTTGAAATGGTGCATTGCTTTTTGTGTTCTTGTAAATCAAAATGGAGTGTTGCTTTAAGCTTTCTGATTATGATTTAAAATGGAACAATGTGTTTTAAGAACCGTGTGGTATCGGTGGTTCAGTGGGTGGATTGTCACGCACCCAAGCCTACGGTAGTCTTTCAACCGTGTCAGCGAGGTGTGACACCACCAAACACTTTCTTTTTAACAATACTCATGCACATGGACTATGCCTATCCACTTACTCCTACTTAGTTTGTGATTCTCAACCAAGTATAATTAAGTTATCCTTTATACCAATGAACACCCATACTTATTCATTATCAACAACAATTATAAACAAGAACACAATTGCACAGTATAAAGGGAAGGCTAACTCCCTGAACAATGAGTCCGCCCAACAATATATTAAGAATATCAGTTTACAATACACAACTATGCTTGGCAATACCAAGTCCCATACTTAGCCAATTTTACAATCAAGACAATCTCTGTGCACCCTTGCACGATCGGCGGGCACTCACCCCAGCCACCAAGACACCCTCGCCAAGTCTCGGCACAAACGGCACCTTCGTACGATCACCCGGGCACACCTTGCCCAACGACTTCACCTCTCACCAAGTGCGTTTACCAAAACAGTGACCAAGACAAGAGAGCGCACGAGCTATGTGCTGCGCCTCTATAAATTTGCGCACAACACAGCGCACTTCCTCTAGAGCGACGATCGTATGATGTTCGAATGAGTTGATTGATGTTTGTTGAATGCTCCATCACACCACATATATATGCGTTGTAGCGTGTGGGTGGGCTGCCAAGCCGACGCCACACAACCGCCATACGCACCCCTTATGAGCGCCATGAGAAGTCCGCCTCACCTCCATCATATGTTGGCATCACCCTTTGCATAGCGCCCCAACCATGGGTATAAACTAATGCAACCTTCACTTGTCGTTCACCTTCGTCGCAAGTCCTTCATCGCGTTTCTCGCAAGTCCTCCGTCGCTCATCGCATAATCGGTCGCAAGAGTCGGTCGCACCGTCATGCACGACCGCCCGTCGTACATCCAACGCACGCCCGTGTGTGCACCCGGTCACCTGGCACCCAACCGCGTCGCACAACTTCGAAGGCCTTACATCCTCCTCCACCTGAAATCATTGTCGTCCTCGACAACATACCATCCTGGTATCCATCCACCAAGATTCCTGGTATCCATCCACCAATATCATCAATATCCATGATGTCAACTCCTCCACATACCGCAAACACCCCTCTAATGTATGTAGAACTCCATCTCCACCATGTCTCACCTCAAGAACCACTGTCACCAACATAACCATACCAAGGTACACATCCCATCGATATGTCATACATCAGAAATCATCTCAATCCATGATCATCAACCATCCTGTCACAATCTCCACATGTTGCTCTCCATCATGGAAGGTTGGTCCCTCCATCTCAAGGTACATGCTTACTACAACAATATGTCAACCGCATCATGTGTCACCCTCATCCTGTAGTCTCCCATCATAATGCACATCTGAATGCCCTCCATCAAGTGTAGAACTCACAACTACACCTCTATGTCAAGCATCATCTCTATATGCTCCTTCTCAGTCCAGCCTGATACGAACACATCTCTGCACATTGGTACCCCTCATGACTCGAACTAGTTGGGTAGCTAATACAACCATACACCCAAACCACAAGAATGCACATCCTTATATCCCCATCAGTCTCTCCCTGACTTCTGCTGCATCTCGGACTCCATCAAGAACCTGTCCAATTCCCATTCTTAGGTCTATGGAAACTCCATCCCATCTGCAACATGATCAAGCCATGGCTTTCTTGCACAATACTGTACAACCTCCCCATTAGCTCATACATCTCCATGTCACAACAACATCTATACAACATCCTCCGCTTCGGCACTCTCCCACAGAATGTCCATGAATGACACCTCTACTCATGCTCCCACATAATGTCCGTGCATAACTGTCATGCTCCATATCTCCAACCTAAGGTCCATGACTCTAGTTGTCCATAATGTCCAACCTGTGTAGACTCCATCCCAACATTTGGCCATCTGCACCCAAGTCTGCAATCTTTCATAAAGAAGCCTCCTTCCAAGGCCCCTTGCAAAGTTGATCCGGTTCCTCCCTACAAAGGCCTCCACACCAACCTGTCTCCAAGGTTCTCTATAGAGAAAGGAGGGCTAGGAAGTTTCCTCCCTGACTCTCATCCACCCATATATCGGATTGATCTTGTGTCCTCAAGTATCTGTGTACAACCTCAATCTCCTCACATGTGCATCCAAGCTCCTTTAGCTTGTCCTTCATCAACTGAAAGTCATATATGCCCATAGCATACCTACAAAAGTCAGTTATGCCAGCAGGATCTCTACCCTCATAACCCTCATCAACCACTGCCTCCAAAGTAGTACTCGGACTCCTTTCTTTCGCCACTCCATTGTGAAGATCATCAGTAGAAGATGTCTCTGTCAAGTGCCTCAAGGTTCGTGAGACTGCCTTCTCACTTACTTCATTCTTTATCACTCTTGCAATGAAGTCAATCAACTTCCCTTCCTTCGTTGTTTGAGTCATATTCTCAAATCCTCTTTGCTCCACATCCTCATGCTTCACATTCTGATCTTTGGGATACAAAGTCATAGAATTAATCCTTAGTCTATACCCCAAGAAACTCCTTCTATTCATCGGTACCATCATGGTTCTTCCCTCAGCTATGATCAAGAGAATGTCTCGGTCCACCATCGGTATGGATTGTGCAAGTTTCATGAAATCTTGCCCCAGCACCATAGAATGATCATCCATGTCCACAAATCTCAAGTCCAACTTTCCAAACCATGATCCACTCCCACCTGAGTGTTCTCCATCACACCAACAACAACTTTCATGGTGGAGTTGACTGCTTTGAAAGCACTCAATTCCCTCTCCATCTTTGCTTTCTTCCCAAAAGACTTTGCTGCCTTCCTACTCAAGAAGCTATGAGTAGCTCCCGTATCAACCAAAGCTGCAAATATCTTTCCTTTCACGGACACTTGCACAAAACTCAGCGTCAAGGCATCACCTCCTTCTGTCCGCTTTGTCTTGTGTCTTATATTAGCAACCTTCTTCAAGAATTCGGCCTCAAAAGTGTCAATTGGCTCATGCTCCAACTTGACTTCCTTCTTAAGGTACTTCACTTCCTTGCTTGGCTCATCTAGGCAACCCAATCCTGGTCTAGCTTGACTTCCCTCAAGCTTGTCCTTCATCGACCTCTGCTTAAGTGCACCAACCAAGTGTCCATTGACCACTGTCATAGAACTAAGCTTCCGAACATGAGCTTCGCATATGAGAAACATGCGTAATAATGTGAAACTGATGAAGGTTCCGTAATTATAGCTGATCGGAAAGTGCAATTTGTCAGATGGCATCTACAACGTAACTTATTACAAATGTATCCACCATTTCCGAAGGCTGGTGTGCCATAGTGGTTTCTTCCAGCAAGATAAGTCGTGTGAGTTACCACCCCCATTATCTGCAATGCGAGATAATTCACGTTAGTTACCACTGCCATTATCTGCAACGCGAGATAAGTAGACTTAGTCACTATTGCCATTAACTAGAACGCGTATGATAAGTGAGCTATTCATAGCATACTCTGTTATCTTTAGGCTCGTAAGCTAAATGTTTGTGTTGGATATGCGATTTTCCTCTGGCGCAAATGATTCCCGACACCGTATACGCAGGTTGATTTTGGGCAATGCGTGGTATCATAGCCCATTATTTGAGGTATTTCTGGTTGACCGGAGACAAAATGCTAGATATGTGACTTATAAATGCAAGATATGGTACTTATCTTTCCCGATATGTGTATTATATCCAACGTCTATAATGCTAATCATAAGTCACATTTTCGATGGAGACAAGACACATTTCTGATAAATAATTTGCATATTCAGCATAACCAACCTGCATTGATGAGAAATATGTAGCATATCCTGCAAATATTACTGAGATAGCGAGAAATTTACTCACATATTCGAGGATATACCTACCGGAAATTGTTACGGTTAGGAAAACATCGCATATCAACCAAGACATTTCACATATCAGGCCGTGTATCCTGGGAACACTGAATTATCACTACCGCATTGATATTGAATAAACCACTTATGCATACTGAATTGATAACCACCCCCCCATATTTGCATAAGCATTAATAATGAATATATAAAGAAACGCTATAGGAAACATTCATGCGTGAAAATATATCGATATTCTGATAACCCCACCAGATAATCGCATTGCGATGGTAATTAGCATATGCATTACCGATCAATTAGTGTCGCAAGGGTAATTGTGAGAATTTTCCAGTCTTAAAAGGAAAATACAAATTACACTCATAGAATTTCAGTATTCTTGGTCAACATGCATATTCATTAGCCTCAACTGTCCAAAATATATGTCAATGGCACTTTCTGTATGGCTACAAAGAATACACACATACCAGGTGAGATATTCGTTGAGAACCCAAAGGCCGCTGTCATCTTTGATTGATTTCTTGTAGAATGCCAATAACATCTCGCACCTGCTGCTCTCTGTTTCTGCAATGACTCCCGTAAGTAAAATCCAACTTACAATTTTCAACTCAAAACTGGTGTATTACTTGATTACCTATCCCGTCAAGAAAACGAATGTAGGCAATTCATTCATTCCGTTGATCAAACTTGGGCACTCGATTCAACCTGGATAGTTGGATTAAGGCTATGGGAGAACTGAACCACCAGCGCTTTCGCATTGAACTAGCGGCAAATTGCTAGCACAAACTACTTTCGTATTGAACTAGCGGCACTTGTCCGCCTCATGCGATGGCTCACCAGCATGAAGGCGATGTGTTGCTTGCTGTTTTTTCAAATTATTTTATATAATGTTTATAATATAGAGTTACATTTTTATTAATATAGAATTAGGTTTCTTTATTATTATTAAATAATAAATAAAAATACTTTTGTAATAATAATTAAATTTATTATTTATATAAATATAAATAAATAAAATGTACTAAATAATTTTATATAAATAGAATAATTAATGAAATAAAGAGGGGCTCAATTAATTAATCAAATCAACTAATAAGATTTAAGACTTTTTACAACCAATTCTAACTTTTGGCTAGTACTTCACTTTTAGCTTGATTCTAATCAATTTATGGTTTCCTTGTCTAAGGAAGAGGGCATGGTCAGCCTCCTATTGAAGTGTAGTCTTAGGAGATGCTAAGCATAGGAAGAAGGTGGAAACAACAACAACTTATCAATCCTCCCACCTCCTTAGAAATTCATCCCAAGGAGGTCGACAAGATGCCTCAATCTTAGGCACCACAATGTACAAAATTAGATCAAGATGTTGCATCTCTAAATTCATTGAAAACCCCACATGTGAGGTCAAGTGAGATAAAATCTTGGAGCAGATAGAGTTCATGCATGACCGCACTTTAATGTGCAAATTTATTAGTGCTTGGCCACCAAACCAGATTTGGTAGCATGGGTCAAGGCTAAATGGCACCCATAAGTGCATGTTGATTTCCATATTAGAGCCAAATGTTTTCTTACCACGATTTTCACTAATTTAGAAGATAGTTCATGATCGTTCTTCATCTCATTCTAGATGCCTCATTTCAACCAAGACAACGAAAATGCTATGGCTTAGCATAGAAAAATCCACATAGAAAGAAATGAAAAATGAACCCTTAGCAGAGGAAGGTCCTCTACAATAGGATTAAAAATTTCCTAAGGAATCCTTGGAGCCACAACCCAAGCCCACCCAAGACACTTCTACAAAGAAAAGGAAGAACCCATATAACACAATGGAAGACATAACAAATATGAAATATGAAATGCATGATGCGAAAAAAATGGTTGAAGAAATCATAATGGAGACAAGTTATTAGGTAAACATAGAAGGCTTGGATGAAATGGAAGTAGAGCAGAAAACCCTCTTCGAGATATTACCCATTTCAGTTTTCGAGGTGCAAATGGTTCTTCTGTAACAATCATATCTTGAGATTTGATTCACCCTTTCGGAGAGAATGATGACTCCCACAACTCCTAACTAGTGTTCTATTTCTTTCAATTAGAGAGACCCCCTCAAACCAGTCAAAGGAGACAAATGATGGGGGAGGAAAACTATACAACAATTGATGGAATAGGTAGGGAATCTTCTCACTGATTTACACAATATTAATTACTTTCAAAGATGTTCCCCCCATCAATCCTTCTCAGTGAAAGTGATTTTTTGGAACATATGGGGTCTCAATAGAAAGGGAAAATAAAGATTCCTTAAAGACAAAATATTCATTTTGTAAGGTTTCTTAATCATTCCTCTTGGCACACAAGTGGATCCCCTATGGTTCCATGTGGCATATTACCCTAGGGAATCTTCATTGGCATAATTCTACTCATGCCTAGGGAAATTCAAATTCAACCCTACATCCTTGGGGGAGGATCCATCATAGCGCAAAGGAGCTATCATCTCAAATGAGGGCACTTCAGTCTCTGTACTTAGTATTGCTATTCAAATAATCATTGTGATACACCCCCTTAGCTAAGACATTGTGTCACTATAGTGCATCCAAAATTCCATGCAACTCCTTATGGTTGGATACTTGATCATCACTTCAAAGAATGTCTTCACATGTTTTTTGCACCACTAAGCATGGTTCGCTTAGTGCATATCAATATCAATCTCCACTTTTAATGAAAATTTGTTTATCACTATTACCCTAGGTGCATTATAGATTTGTGCCTTAGGTTCATGAAAACATTGTTCTTCATCTTCCATTTTATTTTCTACATTTTCCTTGGTTAAGAAATTGAAACACATTGAGATGTCAAAATCATGTGAGGTAGACTTGTAATTGGTCCTTGAGATAGGTTGGCATTGACCACTCAGCTTATGACCTATATCATGTCTAGGTTTACATACAATCAATCTACACCTACCATATAACAGAGATAAGTTATGAAGTCCATGAAAAATAAACTCTTTAGGGCTTAGGGTTTAAAATGTTATAAAATGCTTAGGGTGTAGGGTTTAGGGTTTATAAAACTTTAGGAAATGATTTGAATAAACACTTAAAAAAAGCTACAAAATGCCTGCTAAAATGCTATAAAATGCTTAGGGTTTCGGGTTTAGGATTTAGGGTTTAAAATGTTATAAAATTCTTAGAGTTTAGGGTTTATTCTTTAGGGTTTATAAAAATTTAGTAAATTATTTTAGTAAACACTTAAAAATAGCTACAAAACGCTTAATAAAATGTTATAAAATTTTTAGGGTTTAGTGCTTGGCTTTAAAATGTTATAAAATACTTCAGGTTTAGGGTTTAGGGTTTAGGTTTTAGGGTTTATAGCGCTTTGTAAATCATTTTAATAAACACTTCAAAATATTATAAAAGGATTATTAAAATGTTATAAAATGATTAACATTTAGGGTTTAGGCTTTAAAATTTCATAAAATTCTTAGGGTGTAGGAATTAGGGTTTAGGGTTTAGCGTTTAGGGTTTATAACACTTTAGTAAATGATTTTAATAAATTATTAAAAAAAGTTACAAAAATCTTGTTAAAATGCTATAAAATTCTTAGGGTATAATGTTTTTGTTTAGTGTTTAAAATGCTATAAATGATTAGGTTTTAGGGTTTAAAATGTTATAAAATGATTAGGGTTTAATGTTTATGCTTTAGGATTTAGAATAATTTAGTAAATGGACTTAATAAACACTTATAAACATTTACAAAATGCTTGTTAAAATGTTATATAATTCATATGGTTTTGATTTTTACTTTAAGGTTTAGTGTTTAGGGTTTAGGGTTTAGGGTTTATAACACTTTAGTAAATTATTTTAATAAACACTTAAATAGAAGTTACAAAACGGTTTTTACAATGTTAGAAAATGCTTAGGATTTAGGGTTTAGGCTTTAGCGTTTAGGGTTTAGGGTTTCGAGTTTAGAGTTTAGGGTTTATGGTTTACAACACTTGATTAAATGCTCTTAATAAACACTTAAATAAAAGTTACAAAATTCTTTTCAAAATTTTATAAAATGATTAGTGTATATTCTTTAGAGTTAAGGGTTTGAGGTTTATTTTTTGGGCTTTAGGGTTTAGGGTTTTGAATTTGAGGTTTTTAACACTTTCGTAAAAGCTTTTAGTAAACACATAAATAAAATTTACAAAACGCTTTTTAAAATGTTATAAAATGCTTAGCATTTATGGTTTATGGTTTAGTGTTTCATGTTTGGGGTTTAGGGTCTAGGGAATAGGGTTTGGGGTTTAGGGTTTAGGGTTTAGGTTTTAAGGTTTATAACAATTTAGTAGATACTTTAAATAAAAACTTATATAAAAGTTACAAAACACTTTTTAAAATGTTATAAAATGATTAGGGTATAGGGTTTAGGTGTTATGGTTTATGTTTGATAACACTTTAGTAATTTATTTTAATAAACACTTAAATAAAAGTTACAAAACCATTTTTAAAATGTATCAAATGTTGTTTAGAGTTTAGGGTTCAGGTTTTAGGGTTTAGGGTTTAGATTTTAGGGTTTATGGATTATAACACATTAGTAAATTCTTTTAATAAACATTTATTGTTTAGATTTTAGGGTTTATGGTTATAGCACCTTAGTAAATGTTTCTATTAAAAACTCAAATAATTGTTATAAAATTCTTTTAAAGTTGATATAAAATGCTTAGGGTTTAGGGTTTAGAATTTATGGTTTAGGATTTTGTAGGTTTTAACCCCGTACAGAAATTACCTGCATACGAATTCTAAATCACAGGAAAAATAAAAATGCGAGAGCATAACACATAAAACACATATACACAGAGATTTCCCACTGGATCTCAGAACCGAGACTACCAGCTTGATATTTCATTATATTCCTTTCAATGTTATAATACATATTTATACATGCCGAAGCATCCAATACCATGGACCGAAAACCAT
>APFE031191218.1:0-19763 GCA_000404065.3 Pinus taeda
AAAAAAAGAGTTGGGGGCGTGACAGGTGGTATCAGAGCAGGTTCACGGAAGGTTGAAGCTGCTACTCACCTTCACCGAAGTGAAGGTGGTATCAGAGCAGGTTCACAGGTGGTGAAGCCGTTGCCGAATGATGAGCGAAGAGAACGAATATGTATGCAAGAACAGGTTATGGAGAAATCATGGTTGAACAGTCTGGGTTTCATAGACTTGATGGTCCGTGGAAAGACCACTCAAGCTCTTGTGGACACAGGGGCAACCCATAGCTTTATGACAACACGGTTGGCTAGAGAAGTCGGATTGACGATCCTCCCATCGAACATGGAGGTCAAGGCAGTGAACTCTAAGGCTAAGGTGACGGATTTGGCACACGAAGTGCCTGTACAAATAAAAGACTGGACGGGTTAGTTGGACTTCACAGTGATGGATATGAATGACTTCGATGTAATACTTGGACAAGATTTCTTGAAGGGAAAAAAGGCTATTGTTGTCCCCTTCTGTGATGAGGTGGTGCTGGTTGGACAGACACGAACTTGGACTTTGCCCACTCATAAGCAAAGGAGGGAAGTCAAGGTGCGGCATGTTTCTGCACTAAGTTTGGAGAGGGCTATGAAGGAGTCAGATATGGAGACACATGCGGTGATGTTCAAGGGAGTCAAAGGTGATGAAGTGGGGACACCTATTTCAGCTGAGATTTCTGATGTGCTTACTGAGTATGCAGATTTAATGCCTGATGAGCTACCGAAGAAGCTTCCACCAAGGCGTGCGGTGGACCATAGCATTGAGCTTGAACCAGGGAAGGAACCCCCGGCTAAAGCACCTTATCGTTTATCAGGGCCTGAGTTGGAGGAATTGAAATGGAAGCTAAAGGAGTTAGCTGATGCAGGTTTCATTAGACCTTCAAGGTCCCCATATGGAGCTCCGGTATTATTCCTACGAAAGAAGGATTCTAATGAGCTACAGATGTGTTGTGACTACCGTGCATTGAACAAGTAGACAGTGAGAAATAGGTATCCTTTGCCATTGGCTGTTGATTGCTTTGACAAGCTTGTGAAAGCCCGAGTGTTTTTCAAGTTGGATTTGAGGCATGGTTACTATCAGGTGCGGATTGCTGAAGGAGACGAGAAGAAGACCGCGATCGTAACAAGGTATGGTAGCTTTGAGTTCCTTGTTATGCTGTTTGGGTTGTGCAACGCTCCTGCGACATTTTGCACTTTGATGAATGATGTTCTACGACCATACTTGGACTCGTTCGTAGTGGTATACTTGGATGATATAGTGGTTTACAGTGACAACATGGAGGATCATAAGAAGCACTTGGCAATGGTTTTCAAGGCACTGAGGGAGAATCAGTTGTTCTTGAAGAAGTCTAAGTGTGTGTTTACTTAGACCGAGATTCCGTTCCTTGGGCATATTGTTGGTCAGGGGTACATATGGATGGAGCCGAGCAGGGTGAAGGCTATCGAGGACTGGGTTGAACCGAAGAATTTCCATGAGATGAGGGTGTTCTTGGGCATGACCAACTACCAACGGAAGTTTGTAGAAGGTTACTCAAAGGTAACATCGGCACTGACAAACCTACTGAAAAAGGACAAGAGGTGGTGTTGGACGGAGAAATGTCAAAAGGCATTTGATGACTTGAAGAGAAGGATGGTTACAGCACCAATACTGAAGTTGCCTGACTTCGGGAGACCGTTTGAGGTACACACTGATGCTTCAGATTTTGCCATAGGAGGAGTTCTTATGCAGGATGGGCATCTGGTGGCTTATGAGAGTTGGAACTTGCAGGATAGAGAGCAGAGGTATCCGGTTCATGAGAAGGAGATGACTGCGATCATCCATTGTCTTCATGTATGGAGGCATTACCTGATTGGGAAGCCGTTTGTTGTCAAGACTGACAATGTTGCAGCGAGTTATTTTGCATCACAACCGAAGCTTTCTGCGAAGCAAGCTCTTTGGCAAGAATTCTTGGCAGAGTTCGACATGTCTATTGAGATTAGACCGGGTAGACACAATGCGCTAGCAGATGCCCTTAGTAGAAAGCGACAACTTGCAGCATTGGAGGGTGAAGACCCGGCATCAAAGAGTAGAATTCGGATTCAGATGTCGGAAGAGATGCAAAACAAACTGAAGGAAAGTGTCGAAACCGATACTTTGGTGCAGAATATAGTGAAGCAGATAAAGGAAGGGAAGACACGAAAGTTCTTTCTACGGGACGGTTACTTGTTCTTTGGAAACTGACTCTATGTTCCAAAGACATCTGGTCTTAGGAGGCACCTTTTGAAGGAGTGCCACGATTCCCATGGGTGGCCACCCAGGGCAGCGTCGTTCTTTGATTGTTGGAGAGAGGGTTCTTTGGAGAAGATGCGGGAGGAGATGGAGGAGTATGTACAACGTGCATAATTGTCAGCAGGACAAATCGGATACACGAGGCAAGGAGGATGTTGCAGCCTTTAACATTCCAGAGAGGCCATGGATGAGTGTCTCGATGGACTTCATTGTTCAGTTACCACAGGTGCAGGGGTATAATGGGATCATGGTCGTTGTTGATCGTTTTTCCAAGTATGATGTCTTTGTTCCGACAAAGATACCTTGTGGAGCTGAGCGGACTGCCGAATTGTTCTTTAAGAATGTGGTGAAGTATTGGGGGATGCCGTTGAGTATCGTGTTGGATAGAGATCCATGATTTACAGGGAGATTTTGGACCACATTGTTCAAGTTAGTTGGGACAGAGTTGTTGATGAGTTTGAGTTACCATCCACAGACACATGGGCAGACCGAGCCTATCAACGCATTGCTGGAGGACTACTTGAGACATTATGTGACGGATGATCAGAAGAATTGGCCTAAACTCTTGGATATTGCTTAGTTTAGCTACAATATTCAAAAGAGTTCTGCGACAGGGTATAGTCCATTTGAGTTGGTGAATGGGCAGATGCCAGTTGCACCACACACCGTTGAGACCACAGGTTTTTTGAGGAGTCCTCATGCGAAGAGGTTCATGAAGGCTTGGGAGGAGACTTTGGAGTTGGCACGGTTGCGCTTGCACGATGCTGCAAGGAGAATGAAGAAGTATGCTGATAGGGGAAGACGGGATGTACACTTCAGTGTGGGAGATATGGTGTTTCTCAGGATTACCGGGGAGCAGTTTCAGCCAGCCAAGGGGACGGCCACCAAACTGACACGGAAGTATGAGGGACCATTTCGGGTGAAGAAGCGAGTGGGGGAGGTTGCTTACGAGCTGGAGCTTCCGCACCATATGCACATGAAGCATCCAGTTTTTCACGTTAGTCAGTTGAAGAGATGCAGACTTGATTCAAACCATCCAGAGAGAGCTGAACCACCAAGAGGACCAGCTGGGATAGTGGACAAACCAGGCTTGGAGTTGGAGAAGATATTGAGTTATCAGAGTATAGGGATTGGTTGCCACCAGAAACGGGAGTACCTTGTCAGATGGAAGGGAGCACCGGAAGAGGAGAGTTGGGAATCAGAGGACTCACTTTGGAAGTGGAAGAGGAAGATTGCGAGATTTGAGCGGAGAGTACTTAGACGTGCAGAATTGTCGAGGGCAACAATGATTTCCAGTGGGGGGGGATGTAATGCCTCAGAGCTGCGGCACGGGCGCGCGCCCCTCCTACGATGAAAAACGACTAAGTATGGGAGAGCGAGCGCTCTTACTACGCGGAGATAGCACGCGGATATGAGAGAGCGTTCACTTGTTTATAGGGCGAGTTGGCAGCTCGCCCCACACACGGAGCTGACGGAGGGTTGAGTGAAGGCGTGGGCGAGCCAAAGCCTGAACGACTCAAACGACGGGGTGTTCGTGTTATATTTGGAGGGTCAGCCATGGAGCTAGTCGCCACCCTCACAACCGTATAAACAATGGAACAAGCGTTCGGTTTTGGCATCCAATTGTTGAACACACATCGCATCATCGCAAGTGGAGTGCAGTCGCACATCGCACAAGGGTGAAGTGCGACAGGTGTAGCGCGGTGGAGTTCGGGTGATGCGCCCGCCGGTTGGGCGAAAAACACGGGCAGCGCACACAATTGTTGGTGAACGGTAGTGTGGGCGGTGGAGCGCACAGGCGCCCGCCCACCACATTTGTGAACGGAGGCGTTTGGCACTTGGGCGTGGGTCGTGCACGGGCACGCCCACCCAGGTAGACAAAACTCGGTTGTATCTTATATTTCGGTTAGGGCGTGGGCAGACCGTCGTGCGCTCTTGCATAGGCGAGCGCCCTCCTTGGTTGTAAACATCGGTGGAGTTGTTACTCCCGACCATTGTAAAATTTATTCTATATAATAAAAAGAAGTTTCTCTTGCATATTGTTATGGTTCTTGGCTTTCATTTATCATGCATTATAATGGATTCCGCACATTATAATTAAAAGTGAAGTTTTTATGAAAGATTGAAGGCGTAGTTTGTAAAATAACTTAACTATGGAAACGGTTGGTTGTTTATGCGGTTCCGCACCCACTCAACTTAAGAAAAAAAGAGTTGGGGGCGTGACACCTTCTGTAAGGTCCTCGGGCAGTCGCGACGGTTGGGCGTCGGGCGAGCACCGGGCGACCGGGCACACGTGCACGGTGGGCGCGCGTTGGGCGGTTATGCGACGGCAAGTCGGGCGGACGACACGGGCACGGGTGCAACGGTGAATCGGGCATGCACGAGTGAACGCACACGGAGGGCGCGCGGGTGAGCACACACGAGGGTGCGCGGGTGAACCGACAGGCAAGCATACACGGAGGGCGCGGGCCGGCGCGCACGATGGGCGCATGCTACGGTTGAATGCGCTGAATGACAGAAGTGTTGAACGAAGGCGGGTGTGCGTAACGCATATGTGTTGAAGTATTGGCTTTATATGATGGCATGGAGAGCGGTCACACATGGAAGCCGACCGAAGAGTTGGAGTGTTGGGGGGCTTCACATAGAGGCGTTTGGGGTGTCGGCCAAGGGGCTTCGCCCACCCCTCACCCACGTTGGAAAGCATATAAATGTGTGAGCGTTGGACACTCATTTGACAAGTGAACAACATTGCGCATCCTCTCTCTTGAATTCGCATAGCAGGTGGATAAGTGTGCAGATTTAGTGCGCATAACTCATGCGCATAGCATGGTATATGCGCAGAGTTGACACTTGGGTTTGGTTGATTCAAGGGGCCATGAGTAAGGTTGGACATGTAGATTGTGCAGGGATGTGTAAGGGTGTCTTGGTGACCCTTGTGGGCACCCACTCTTGGTGCAAGTGTGCACACTCTCTTATGTAAAGGCAGGTTGCCTCATGTTGTAAAATTGGCTAAGTGTTGGCTTGGAGTTTGCCAAGCACACTAGCATGTTGTACTCTTGAAAAACTGATATATAATATATTGTTGGGCAGATTGTTCAGGATTTTCCCCTCCCCTTTATATCATGCAATTGATGTCTTTTATAATTGTTGTGATAATGAATGAGTATGGGATTCATTGATATAAAGGTTTAATGCATTTTACTTGGTTGCAAAAAACAAACTAAGTATCGGTTGTGAATTAGGCGTAGTCCGCACACATTAATATTGTTAAAAAGAAAGAGTGGGGTGGTTTCGCACCTCACCGGCACGGTTGGAAGACCACCGTAGGCTTGGGGGCGTGGCAGTTGGTATCAGAGCTTGTGTTGAATCTACTACACAACTTCACCGAAGTGAAGTTGGTATCAGAGCAGGCTGATAACCGGGTGTTGAAGTGTTGAAGCTTGTGAAGAAGTGGTCGTGGTAACAGGTTCTTGTAGGGAAAAGGGTTGGTGAAACACTCTAAGTGTGGCATCAAGGACTTGGGTTGCAGGTGAAGCCGGTGCATGGTCGAGACTAGATTACAAAGAAGAAAGAGGCTATTGGCAATGGTTGAATCTCATGCAGGGTCTAGTCGTAGTCCCGTGGACACTACTCTTGAGATGATGCAGAAAGTAGTGGAAAGGTTGGAGTACATAGAGGACAACTTTGGAACAAAGATTGACCTTGGTGTAGAAGAACAAAAGGCATTCTTGAAGGTGAAAGATGAAATCGATGAACTCCGAACTCAGCATGAGTACACTGATTTGATGTGTACACAACTTGAATTAAGGGTCAAGGACGTTGAAGCTTCAAGGGATCAAGGTCTAATGGAGATCATGGACTTGAAGAAAGCTCTTGACGAATCCAAGCATGAAATAGTGGTGTTGAAGAAGGCCGTGAGGCATGGCTCAGGTGGAGGAGTGCCTCATGTAAAAGTCAAGGAACCAGATTCATTCGATGGTACAAGGAGTGCAAAAACTCTTGGTAACTTCTTGTGGGACATGGAGCAATACTTGGAAAGGTTGGGTCTATCCGATGATGAGACTAAGGTCAAGGTTGCTGCTCAATTCCTCACAAAAGATGCCAAGATGTGGTGGAGAAGAAGGATGGATCAGGTTTCTAATGGAAGTGCTACCGACATCACTTCTTGGGATGACATGAAAGGAGCCTTGCAAGCCCATTTTAGTCCTCAGGATGAAACATGGGAAGCTAGGACGAAGATCAAATTTATAAAGCAAACCGAGAACCTTAAAACTTATCAAAGGGAGTTTGCAAGTGTGGTCCTTGAGCTACCTGATATGGCGAAGAGAGACAAGGTATTCAGTTTCATTGTTTGATTGAAGCCTTGGGCACGCAATGAGGTGAAGAGACAAAGGATTAGTACACTTGAAGAAGCCTTTGCTGCAGTTGATAGGTTGGTTGAACACTATGATGAGACTTCTGATGATAGAAAGAAGAAGTCCGATAAACCGAAGAATAAGAAGAAAGAGGAAGCTTCGAAAGCAGAAGATGGTTCGAAGACAAAGAAAGTCTTGAAGTGTTGGATTTGTGCTGGTCCACACACGGTGAAGAATTGTCCCTCTAAACCGAAGTTGGCTGCTATAGCACAATCTAATGCGAAAGATGAAGGGGCTTCTGTGGGGATGATGCAGATTCTTGGAGCTGCTGCTGCTACAAAGGTGATCTCTCGGAAAGATCCCGAGAGGAACAAGTTGGAGTATGTCCGAATGAAAGTTGGAGGTGCTGATATACTCACTATGGTAGATAGTGGGGCCTCTCACAACTTCATGGGTGAAGATATTGCAAGGAAGGTTGGGCTGAAATATGTTGCTATCAAGGCACATATGAATATGGTGAACTCTCCTCCGAACGAAGTACTTGGTGTGGCTGAACATGTGGACACTACACTTGGTGAATGGACCGGGAAGGTGGACTTCACTATAGTGAGGATTGATGACTATGAGGTTGTACTAGGGATGGATTTTATGAAGCAATATGATGCGATGGTGGTACCACATTTGAAGAAGCTGTACATTTACGATGGAAGGGAAGATGTACCCATAGGTGTGCCTACCTTTGGTGTGACTAGGCCTGATCGTGAGTTAGCAGTGATGCAGATGGGGGATGAAAAG
This sequence comes from Pinus taeda, assembly GCA_000404065.3. Lineage (NCBI taxonomy): Eukaryota > Viridiplantae > Streptophyta > Pinopsida > Pinales > Pinaceae > Pinus > Pinus taeda. The sequence continues at coordinate 7,437 of APFE031191218.1, forward strand.
TTGGATGACATGAGTAAGCGTTTGTCCAAGGCAGAGACAAAGCTTACCGAACAATCCTTGGTTATCAAATCACTTTCAGATAGTATCTTGGACTTGACAAGAAGGCTAGAGGTGATTGAAGATGAGGATGTTGATGAAGCATATATGAGGCCGGGTGAGGACCGAGTCACTTACCTACAAAGGTTGGAAGTTGAAGATCCTAATAGGTGGATCGAATTGATTAGTGAGGGTGAGCCTTCAGGCTCCCACCCCTCTACATCTTCTTAGAGAGACAAGAAGATGGGGCTCATTGTTAGCTGCTCATGGCAGTGAGTCCCCTTAAGCAGTTGAGCAGGTTTTGATGGTGCAGGGATGGCTTGGCATCAAGCATCATGACATGTTATAGATGGATGGAGACTACTTCGTGGACCTAAGTGTGGACTATTCTTGATGGAGTTCAAGATGTGGCAGATGTTTTGGGAAACAACTGATGGTGGCATGAGGATGTTCACTCTCATTGTTTGAGCGTGACAGTTGGATTGATCACCCGACTAGTTCAAACATGGGGTCGCGAAGTGTACAGAGGAGTGTTGGCATTATGTTGGAGTATCTTGGCAGATGGACACATAGGACACATGATGGAGGAAGGTGTTCTCTTGAGGCACTTGACTTGATGATGAGGTGCTCTCTTGAAACACTTGACTTGACACTTGGTGGAGAAGTGTTCTCTTTGAGCACTTGACAGTTTGATGAGATGTTGGCACATGGTTGTGATGTGTTAACACTTGTTGACATATCATGGGCAGTTTTGCACATGATGGAGTTGGGGACATGATGGAGGACACATTGTTGCAGTGGACATGTAGCTTGATGTTGGAGGGATCAGCCTTTCATGGTGGAGAGCAGCATGGAGACATTGTGGCAGGTGGTCGATGATCATGGGCATCTCTGACATACCTTGGTATGGACTATCTTGGTGACAGTTGGTCACTTAGATGAGACATGGTGGAGATGAGCCTACATATGTTGCAGGGATGTTTGCCATATGTGGAGGATTTGACATCATGGTTTAGTGCTTGGAGTTGGGATGTTGTCGAGGATGATAACGACTTCAGGTGGAGGAGGATGTAAGGTCCTTGAGCAGTCGCGACGGTTGGGCACCGGGCAACCGGGCACGCATGCACGATGGGCACGCGTTGGGCGGTTATGCGACGGCGAGTCGGGCGGACGACACGGGCGTGGGTGCAATGGTGAATCGGGCGTTCACAAGTGAACGCACATGGAGGGTGCGCGGGCAGAGCGTGCGGGTGAGCACACACGAGGGCGCGTGGGTGAACCGACGGGCAAGCATACATGGAGGGCGCGAGCGAGCGTGCATGATGGGCGCACGCTACGGTTGAATGCGCTGAATGACGGAAGTGCTGAATGAAGGCGGATGTGCGTAATGCATGGAAGCCAACCGAAGAGTTGGAGTGTTGGGGGGATTCACATAGAGGCATTTGGGGTGTCGGCCAAGGGGCTTCGCCCACCCCTCACCCACGTTGGAAAGCATATAAATGTGTGAGCGTTGGACGCTCATTTGACAAGCGAACAACATCGCTCATCCTCTCTCTTGACTTTGCATAGCAGGTGGATAAGTGCGCAGATTTGGTGCGCATAACTCATGCGCATAGCATGGTATATGAGCAAAGTTGACTCTTGGGTTTGGTTGATTCAAGGGGCCGTGAGTAAGGTTGGATGTGCAGATTGTGCAGGGCTATGTAAGGGTGTCTTGGTGACCCGTGTGGGCACCCACTCTTGGTGCAAGTGTGCACACTCTCTTATGTAAAGGCAGGTTGCCTCATGTTGTAAAATTGGCTAAGTGTTGGCTTGGAGTTTTCCAAGCACACTAGCATGTTGTACTCTTGAAAAACTGATATATAATATATTGTTGGGCAGACTGTTCGGGAGTTTCCCCTCCCCTTTATATCGTGCAATTGATGTCTTTTATAATTTCTGTGATAATGAATGAGTATGGGCTTCATTGATATAAAGGTTTAATGCATTTTACTTGGTTGTGAAAAACAAACTAAGTATCAGTTGTGAATTAGGCTTAGTCCGCACACATTAGTATTGTTAAAAAGAAAGTGTGGGGTGGTGCCGCACCTCGCCGGCATGGTTGGAAGACCACCATAGGCTTGGGGGCGTGACACCCTCTGTAAGGTCCTCGGGCAGTCACGATGGTTGGGCGTCGAACGGGCGCCGGGCGACCTGGCACGCGTGCATTGTGGGCGCCCGTTGGGCGGTTATGCGACGGCGAGTCGGGCGGATGACACGGACGCGGGTGCAACGGTGATTCGGGCGTGCACGAGAGAACGCACACGGAGGGTGCGCGAGTAGAGTGCGTGGGTGAGCACACACGAGGGTGTGCGGGTGAACCGACGGGCAGGCATACACGGAGGACACGGGCGGGCGTGCACGATGGGCGCGCGCTGCGGTTGAACACGCTGAACGACGTAAGTGCTGAACGAAGGCAGATGTGCGTGTGAACGAAACGCATATGCGTTGAAGTATTGGCTTTATACGATGGCGTGGAGAGCGGTCACCCATGGAAGCCGACCCGAAGAGTTGGAGTGTTGGGGGATTTACATAGAGGCGTTTGGGGCGTCGCCCAAAGGGCTTCGCCCACCCCTCACCCATGTTGGAAAGCATATAAATGTGTGAGCGTTGGACGCTCATTTGACAATCGAACAACATCGCTCATCCTCTCTCTTGACTTCCCATAGCAGGTGGATAAGTGCGCAGATTTGGTGCGCATAGCATGGTATATGCGCAGAGTTTACACTTGGGTTTGGTTGATTCAAGGGGCCATGAGTGAGGTTGGACGTGCAGATTGTGCAGGGCTGTGTAAGGGTGTCTTGGTGACCCGTATGGGCACCCGCTCTTGGTGCAAGTGTGCACACTCTCTTATGTAAAGGCAGGTTGCCTCATGTTGTAAAACTGGTTAAGTGTTGGCCTTGGGATTTCCCAGGCACACTTGTACATTGTATTGTAAAATTCTGATTTATAATATATTGTTGGGCAGACTGTTCGGGAGCTACCCCTCCCCTTTATATCGTGCAATTGATGTCTTTTATAATTGTTGTGGTAATGAATGAGTATGGGCTTCATTGATATAAAGGTTTAATGCATTTTACTTGGTTGCAAAAAACAAACTAAGTATCGGTTGTGAATTAGGCGTAGTCCGCACACATTAGTAGTGTTAAAAAGAAAGTGTGGGGTGGTGTCGCACCTCGCCAGCACGATTGGAAGACCATCGTAGACTTGGGGGCGTGACAGTTGGTATCAGAGCAGGCTGATAACTGGGTGTTGAAGCTTGTGAAGAAGAGATGACGGGTACTTGCAGATGAAGGAAGTGGTTTCACACTCAAGTGAAACAAGGACTGGTTCATTATGCAGGGGCCGGATGAAAGACTGAAGGGCAAGATGGAAGATACACCTACGAAAGGTGAGTCTAGCCATGGACCGGGTGAAGTCTTGAGGTACGAAGTGTTGGAAGGAATGAGACAATGGAGTTCTAACTAGGTTGCGATGAAGGCTGAGAACATGAAGTTTCAGGAAAGCTGTTCGGAACTGAGGAGGGAACTTGAAGAGCTCAGGAGCCAATGTGGAAGTACGACAGATGTTGAACTCAAGGAACTTGATAAGGAGATCCAACGGAGTGGTCTTGGTATTCAAGAGCTCTTTGACGAAAGAGCTCGTTTAAGGAAGGAAAGTGCCAAGTTGGAGGCCGAAATCAAGCTGATTGAGGAAGAGATAAAAGGGAAGCTTCTTGGGAAGAAGATCGTTGTGATTGATCAAGAGGATGTGCAGGAACTGAGTTCTATGAGAGTAGTCGATGGACACTTGGTTGGTGCACTTGAGCAGAGGTCAATGAAGAACAAGCTTGAGGGAGTTCAAGCTAGACCAGGATCAGGTTGCTTTGATGAGCCAAGCAAGGAGGTGAAGTACCTTAAGAAGGAAGTCAAGTTGGAGCATGAGCCAATTGACTCTTCTGAGGCCGAATTCTTGAAGAAGGTTGCTGATATAAGACATAAGACAAAGCGGAAAAAAGGAGGTAATGGCTTGAAGCTGAGTTTTGTGCAGGTAACTGTGAAGGGAAAGAGATTTGCAGCTTTGGTTGGTACGGGGGCTACACATAGCTTCTTCAGTAGGAAGGCAGCAAAGTCTTTTGGGAAGAAAGCAAAGATGGAGATGGAATTGAGTGCTTTCAAAGCAGTCAACTCTACCATGAAAGTTGTTATTGGTGTGATGAAGGACACTCAGATGAGAGTGGGATCGTGGTTTGGAAAGTTGGATTTGAGAGTTGTGGACATGGATGATCATTCTATGGTGTTGGGGCAAGACTTCATGAAGCTTGCACAGGTTGTACCAATGGTGGACCAAGACATACTCTTGATTACAGCCGAAGGAAGAACCATGATGGTACCAATGAATAGAAGGAGTTGCTTGGGGTATAGACCAAGGATGAATTCTATGACATTGTATCCCAAAGATCCAAATGTGAAGCATGAGGATGTGGAACAAAGAGGACTTGGGAGTATGACTCAAACAACGAAGGAAGGGAAGTTGATTGACTTGTTGCAAGCGTGAGAAAGAATGAGGCAAGTGAGAAGGCAGTCTCATGAACCTTGAGACACTTGACAGAAACATCTTCTACTAATGATCTTCACAATGGGGTTGCAAAAGAAGAGAGTCCTAATACTACTTCAGAGGCAGCGGTTGATGAGGATTATGAGGGTAGAGATCCTACTGGCATAGTGGAATTTTGCAGGTATGCTATGGGCATATATGACTTTCAGTTGACAAAGGACAAGCTCAAGGAGCTTGGGTGCACATGTGAGGAGGTTGAGGCTGTGCATACATACTTGAGGACACAACATCAATCCGACACATGGGTGGATGAGAGTCAGGGAGGAAACTTCCTGGCCCTCCTTTCTCTATAGAAAACCTTGGAGATAGGTTGGTTTGGAGGCCTTGATAGAGAGGAACCACACCAACTCTACAAGGGGCCTTGAAAGGGGGATTCTTTATGACAGATTGCAGACTTGGGTGCAGATGGCCGAATGTTGGGATGAGGTCTACATGAGTTGGACATCATGGACAACTAGTGTCATGGACATCAGGTTGGAGTTATGGAGCATGGCAGTTTGTGCAGGGACATTATGTGGGAGCATGAGTAGATGTGTCATTCATGGACATTCCATAGGAGTATGTCGAAGCAAAGGATGTTGTGCAGATGTTGTTATGACTTGTATGAGCTAGTGGAGAGGTTGTACACTCTTGTGCAACTAAACCATGGCTTGAGCATGTTGCAGATGGGATGGAGTTTCCATGGACCTGAGCATGGGAGATTCTTGATGAGTCCGAGATGTAGCAAGAAGTCAAGGGAAAGGCTGATGGTGACATAAGGATGTGCATTCTTGTGGTTTGAGCGTATGGTTGGACTAGCTACCCAACTAGTTCGAGTCATGAGGGGATCCAATGTACAAATAGATGGAGCTATGAGGTCTACACACTTGAGGAGAGACTACATGAGGGAACTCACATGGATGGAGAAAGGTGTTCTCTTGAGGCACTTAACTTGATGATGAGGTGCTCTCTCGAAACACTTGACTTGACACTTGATGGAGAAGTGTTCTCTTTGAGCACTTGGCAGTTTGATGAGATGTTGGCACATGGTTGTGATGTGTTAACACTTGTTGACATATCATGGGCAATTTTGCACATGATGGAGTTGGAGACATGATGGAGGACACTTTGTTGCAGTGGACATGTAGCTTGATGTTGGAGGGATCAGCCTTCCATGGTGGAGAGCAGCATGGAGACATTGTGGCAGGGGGTCGATGATCATGGACATCTATGACATACTTTGGTATGGACTATCTTGGTGGCAGTTGGTCACTTAGATGAGACATGGTGGAGATGAGCCTACATATGTTGCAGGGATGTTTGCCATATGTGGAGGAGTTGACATCATAGTTTGATGCTTGGAGTTGGGATGTTGTCGAGGACGAAAACGACTTCAGGTGGAGGAGGATGTAAGGTCCTCGGGCAATCGCGACGGTTGGGTGCCGGGAGGGCACCAGGCGACCGGGCACGCGTGCACGGTGGGCACGCATTGGGCGGTTATGCGATGGCGATTTGGGTGGACGACACGGGCGCGGGTGTGACGGTGAATCGGGCGTGCACGAGTGAATGCACACAGAGGGCGCGCGGGCAAAGTGTGCGGGTGAGCACACACGAGGGCGCGTGGGTGAACCGACGGGCAGGCATACACGGAGGACGTGGGCTGGCGTGCACGATGGGTGCGCGCTACGGTTGAACGCGCTGAACGACGGAAGTGTTGAACGAAGGCGGATGTGCATGTGAATGAAACGCATATGTGTTGAAGTATTGGCTTTATACGATGGCGTGGAGAGTGGTCACACATGGAAGCCGACCAAAGAGTTGGAGTGTTGGGGGCTTTGCATAGAGGCGTTTGGGGCGTTGGCCAAGGGGCTTCGCCCACCCCTCACCCATGTTGGAAAGCATATAAATGTGTGAGCGTTGGACGCTCATTTGAAAATCGAACGACATCGCTTATCCTCTCTCTTGTCTTCGCATAGCAGGTGGATAAGTGCGCAGATTTGGTGCGCATAACTCATGCGCATAGCATGGTATATGCGCAAAGTTTACACTTGGGTTTGGTTGATTCAAGGGGCCGTGAGTGAGGTTGGACGTGCAGATTGTGCAAGGTTGTGTAAGGGTGTCTTGGTGACCCGTGTGGGCACCCGCTCTTGGTGCAAGTGTACACACTCTCTTATGTAAAGGCAGGTTGCCTCATGTTGTAAAACTGGTTAAGTGTTGGCCTTGGGATTTCCCAGGCAGACTTGTACATTGTATTGTAAAATTCTGATTTATAATATATTGTTGGGCAGACTGTTCAGGAGTTCCCCCTCCCCTTTATATCGTGCAATTGATGTCTTTTATAATTGTTGTGGTAATGAATTAGTATGGGCTTCATTGATATAAAGGTTTAATGCATTTTACTTGGTTGCGAAAAACAAACTAAGTATCGGTTGTGAATTAGGCGTAGTCCGCACACATTAATAGTGTTAAAAAGAAAGTGTGGGGTGGTGCCACACCTCGCTGGCACGGTTGGAAGACCACCATACGCTTGGGGGTGTGACACTCTCTGTAATGCCCACGGGCGTTTGCGACGGTTGGGCACCGGGCGGACCATCGTGAACGGTGGGCGCGCGGTGCGACGGGCGCCAGGGCGACCGATGAGAGTGCGGTGCGATGATGGGTTGGGCGCACGACACGGGCGGGCGCACAGTGAACAGGCGACGCGCTGGGAAAGTGTGCACGACCGCACGATGGGCGCTACGGATGTGCGACGAGCTGCGGATGTGACGAGCTGCGGAGGAAGTGCGATGTTTCAGCGAGCTAGTTGCGACGTTAGCGCAGAACTTTACGACACTTGGTGAAAAGTGCGTGAACGATGGGAGAATTATACCCGCAGTGGAACGATGGATGAAGGGTGGGCTGACCTACGGAGGAGGGCGAGCCGACTCACACAGTGCGTTCACAGAGGGGTGTCAAACCACAGTTTTGGCGGTCGGTCGAAGGTCTACCACCCACGCACGGAGGCATATATATACATGCGTTGAGAGCTAATTTTGGGGAAGCAACTCGCATTCTCTTGTGATCTTCGCACAGAGGCAAGGGGAAGTGCGCAGATAAGGAGGAGTGTGCATTTATCATGTGCACTACCTAGGAGAGCTGCAGACTTCTTGTAAATGGTCGGAGGTTGGCAAGGCGTGCCGAAGTTGGTTGCAGGTTTTGGTGTAAGACTTAGCGTTGGATTTTAGGTGGCTCGTGTGAGCACTATCCTTCGCACAAGAGGTGCACAAAACTATTGTAAAGGCAGATTGCCTATCTTGTAAATTCGATTAAGTGTTGGCTTGGAATTTCCCAAGCACACTTGTATTATAAAAATTGATATTCTTAATATACTGTTGGGCAGACTCACATTATGGGGAGTTGCCCTTCCCCTTTATACTTGTTGCAATTGTTGATGTTCTTGTTTTATAATTGCGATGGATAATGAATGAGTATGGGCTTCATTAAGTATAAAGGATAATTACATGTTTACTTGGTTGCGAAACACAAGCTAAGTAATGCGCAGGTGAATTTAGGTGTAGTCCATGTACACGAGTATTGTTAAAAGAAATTGTTCGGTGGTGCCGCACCTCACCGGCACGGTTGAAAGACCACCGTAGGCTTGGGGGCGTGACAGTTGGTATCATAGCTCAGTTGAGCTGGTTTGAGCAGGTTTCTCGTGACAGTGGAGGCAAGTACTTGCAGGTTAAGGAAGCTAGTTTCACATGAGTGGAACAAGGGCCGGTTCATGATTGCAGGGTGCTTAGTGAAGCTGGTAAAGGTTGGAACCGGGTGTCATAGAGTAGAGCAGGTGGTACTACGTGCTGGTCATACGATTTGGGCACTTGTCAGGTGGACAAGCGGGACTGTGTATGGGCAGGTGTACACGGTTTGGGCGCCTGAACGAAGTACAAATTGGGGAAGACGAAGTACAAGGCATGGCAGGTTTGGAAGAATGCGAAGGGAAGCTCTTGCTTACCTTATACAGGTTGAAGCGGTTGAAAAAGGAGAATCCCCATATTCAAGAAGAGCTTGCAGTCTTGGAGAAAAATGTTGAAGATGAGCTTCTTCAACTTGGTTGGACAATGGAGCAAGTTGAAGTTGCAGATTGTGCTACCAAGGAAGAGGAAGTCTTGATGACCGATGATGTTGCAAACATGATCATGATGGGGGATGAACTTGAGATTGATCAAGTTGGACCAGGATCGGGTAGTTTGCATACATGTATGGATGAGGGTACTCTCATAGAGGAACCTCATGATGATGTAAGTACTATTGATACATGTGTTTCATTTGAGCATTTGGTAGATGGACCGTATGCAGGGAAGGGCAAAGCCAGTTTGTCGATGCTAGGGAGCATCTTACCATGGATGTTTATTATGAGACCTTGTATGGAGAAGCAAGGATTGTTGATTTTTGCAGGACTTGTTGGGGTTGTTTGTGACCTTGTGGGAGAAGGTACAAAGGCCCGTGACAAGGGTGGAACTTGATGATCGTTGTGGAGGAATGGGTTGTGCTTTAGCCACATGGCTAAGTGCCCGGCATGACTCATGGATAGATTGAAGGGCACACACTTGGGTGGACTTCTCATGGCCGAGACCAAGAGCAAGTCTTGGTGGATACTTTAGTGGAGGAGCTATGATGGAGAGACTCATGTGATGATGATGTTTGGGTGGACTTCTCATGGCCGAGACCAAGAGATAGTCTTGGTGGAAACTTAGGTGGAGGAGCTATGATGGAGGAAACTCATGACATGATGATATGGTTGGGTGACCGAGTTCACTAGACCGAAGATTGCAGCTTGGATAGGGATGACCGATGGTTGTGATGAGTCTACTTGGGTGGACTACATGAACAACTTAGTCATGGACATCAGGTTGGAGACATGGAGCATGGCAGTCTTATGCAGGGACATATTGTGGGTGCACTTGTAGAGATGTCACTTATGGGCATCCAATGAGGTGTACCAAGGCATGGATGTTGTGCAGATAGACGTGCTAGTGTGACATGGAGACTTATACTTATGAGACTATGGAGATTTTGTACACTCTTGTGCAACAAAGCCATGGACTTGGATGGAGTTGTGAGCAGTCTATGGGGCATTCTTACTACATGGAGAGCTGAGGCATCTTGCAGAGACCTTTGGGTGGAGACTTGTATGCTTGTTGAGATGTTGGTTGGAGATGGCTTATGGAGCTCATGATGACATGAGGTTGTTGTAACTTTGGGGACTTCATATATGGTGAACTTAGAGGATCTGATGCATTAAGGAGCTAAGGTCAGAGACTTTGATGCAGGATGGGGTGCATACTTTCAAAGTACATGTATGGGCATGGCTTGAAAGAGTGACTTGATGTGGATGATCAATATGAGACACTTTGAGGTGATGGAGTTACGATGGTGATGATGCCTTGGTGGCTACACTTGGGCATGGGTTGAGCCGAGACTCAACTACTTTTACACATGAGAGCTGATTGATCTTTGATCATGGGCAACACATGGATACATGAGACAGGTGTATACTTGTTTCTATGGCAGACTTGAGGGATGACACATTGCAGATGTGATGGAGGTAGCTTCATGGACATGGATGTGGCAAACCGAGAGTTGGAGATTGATGAGATGGTCTCTCATATTGAGGAGGCACACATATGGATGATGTTGGGATAGATGTGCCTGATTTCCTTTAGCACATTGATACCAAACATCATGGACATGTTGCAGATGAGATGAGGACTACTTCATGGACCTGAGCATGGTTTACTTATGAGGATGGATTCTTGATCGAGTTCAAGATGTGGCAAGATGTTTTGAGAAATAACTAATGGTGGCATGAGGATGTGCATTCTCATAGTTTGAGCGTGAGAGTTGGACTGATCACCTGACTAGTTCAGACATGAGGGCCGGCTTGCACAGAGATGTGTTAGCATTGTGTTGGAGTATCATGGCAGAAGGTTCACATGGGAACGACACATGATTGACATTATATGTTGTAATAGGCATGTAGCTTGAGATGGAAGGGCCAGCCTTCCACGGTGGAGCAGCATGTGGAGATTGTGACATGATGGTTGATTGTCCTGGATTGAGAGGACTTCCGATTGTTGAGATGAGATGTTGGCACATGACTGAGATGTGTTAACACTTGTTGACATATCATGGGAAGTTCACGCATCATGGAGATGATGCACATGATGGAGTGGACACTTTGTTGCAGTGGACATGTAGCTTGATGTTGAAAGGATCAGCCTTTCACGGTGGAGAGAAGCATGGAGAGATTGTTGCAGGTGGCCGGTGGTCATGGACATCTATGACATACTTTGGTATGGACTATCTTGGTGATAGTTGGTCACTTAAATGAGACATGGTGGAGATGGAGTCCTACATATGTTGCAGGAATGTTTTCCATATGTGAGGGGAGTTGACATCATGGTTTGATGCTTGGAGTTGGGATGTTGTCGAGGACGAAAATGACTTCAGGTGGAGGAGGATGTAAGGTCCTCGGGCATTTGCGACGGTTGGGCGTCGGGCAGACCATCGTGCACCGTGGGTGCGCGGTGCAACGGGCGCGCGGGTGCGACGGGCGCCCGGGCGAACGATGGGCGTGCGGTGCGATGATGGGTCAGGCGCACGATAAGGGCGGGCGGGCGGTGAATGGGTGGGCACGCGGTGAATGGGCGGGTGCGCGGTGAACGGGCGACGCGCAGGGTGAGCATGCACGACTGCACGACAGGCGCTGCGGATGTGCGACGAGCTGTAGAGGAAGTGCGACGTTTCGGCGAGCTAGTTGCGACGTTAGCGCAGAACTTTACGACACTTGGTGAAAAGTGCGTGAACGATGGGAGAATTATACCTGCAGTGGAACGATGGATGAAGGGTGGGCCGACCTACGGAGGAGGGCGAGCCGACTCACACAGGGCATTCACAGAGGGGTGTCAAACCACAGTTTTGGGGGTCGGTCGAAGGGCTACCACCCACGCACGGAGGCATATATATACATGCGTTGAGAGCTCATTTTGGGGAAGCAACTCGCATTCTCTTGTGATCTTCGCACAAAGGCAAGGGGAAGTGTGCAGATAAGGAGGAGTGCGCATTTCTCATGCGCACTACCTAGGAGAGCTGCAGACTTGTTACTTCTTGTAAACGGTCGGAGGTTGGCAAGGCGTGCCGAAGTTGGTTGTAGGTTTTGGTGTAAGACTTAGCGTTGGATTTTAGGTGGCTCATGTGAGCACCGTCCTTTGCACAAGAGGTGCACAAAACTATTGTAAAGGCAGATTGCCTATCTTGTAAATTCGGTTAAGTGTTGGCTTGGAATTTGCCAAGCACACTTGTATTATAAAAACTGATATTCTTAATATACTGTTGGGCAGACTCACATTACGGGGAGTTTCCCCTCCCCTTTATACTTGTTGCAATTGTTGATGTTCTTGTTTTATAATTGCGATGGATAATGAATGAGTATGGGCTTCATTAAGTATAAAGGATAATTACATGTTTACTTGGTTGCGAAACACAAGCTAAGTAATGCGAAGGTGAATTTAGGCGTAGTCCATGTACACGAGTATTGTTAAAAAGAAAGTGTTCAGTGGTGCCGCACCTCGCCGGCACGGTTGAAAGACCACCGTAGGCTTGGGGGCGTCACACCCTCCCTTGTGCAGGCGCCAC
>APFE031191246.1:0-28936 GCA_000404065.3 Pinus taeda
AATCCAAAAGTTGGGGGACCATCCCAACCCACTGTAAGCAAGAGCAAGGAGAAAAGAAAGTAGAAGTGGAAAGCAAGGAAGGCTAACATTGCACAAAAAGGCAAAGCTTCATGCACTCACTGTAAAAAGGAGGGACATGATGATGAGAATTGTTGGATTCTACATCCGAAGCTGAGACCTAAGAATTCCAAGGGAAAGAAGAAGAACACTGCTGCAGCTATTCAGAAAGATTTGGGGTTAGACTCAGGAGATGAAATAATCATTACAGCCACAGGTATAAAAGGTAAGGATTCTGAAGCATCTACTAGTAATTCTGCTCAATCTGTTATTGATGAAGAACATGAAAGAAAAAGACATGAGCTTTTCCATATTCGAGTTGTTTCCAAAAATCAAAAGATTGATACTTTGTTTGATAGTGGCTCACAAGTAAACCTAATTTCTGAAGCAATTGTAAAGAAATTGGGATTAACAACTACACCTCATAAGAAACCATACCCATTAGGTTGGTTGAATGATAAAGCACAACTACAAGTGACTAGACAGTGCAAACTCAGGTTTTCTTTTGGGTCAACATTTGTAGATGAGGTTGAGTTAGATGTAATTCCTTTGGATATATGTGGAATTATTTTAGGAAGTACTTACTTGTATGATAGAAAGGCTATTTTCTATAAAGTTGAGAACAAGTATCTACTTGTTAAAGATGGAATCGAATACTTTGTAAGAGCTCACAAGCTCAAGAATAATTATACTCTCATAAACTTAGGATAGATGAAAAGAATGATAAATTCATGCAAACAGTTCTTACTGATGGTTGTAAAGGAAAGGACACCTGATAAAACCAAAATATTTGAGGGCTGTAATGTTGATCAGCAAGCTGATATAGAAAAGATTGTTTCAGAGTATGATGTCTTATTTCAAGAACCTAAAGGTCTGCCACCCAAAAAGGGAATAGTACATGATATTATTTTGCAGCAAGATGTTCCTTTGCTAACATTGGTATGTACAGGTTGTCTGCTTTAGAGAATGTTGAAATCAAGAAGCAGGTGCAGGAGTTTCTCGAGAAACGGTTCATCAAGCCTAGCACATCACCATGTGGGTCACCAATTGTTCTAGTGAGAAAGAAAGATGGCTCGTGGATAATGTGCATTGATTACCGAGCACTGAATAAGATAACAATAAGAAAATCGTTATCCCCTTCCTCGCATAGATGATATTTTAGACCAATTGAAGGAAGTTGTTTATTTCACCAAGCTGGATTTGCATAGTGGATACCATCAGGTCAAAGTTGCAGAGCAAGACGCATGGAAGATTGATTTCAAAACAAAGCAGGGATTGTATGAATGGTTGGTTATTCCTTTTGGCTTGACCAATGCCCCTGCTACTTTCGTGAGATTAGTGAATGATGTACTCAAACCTTTTCTTGATGATTTTGTTATTGTGTATCTAGATGACATTCTAATTTTTAGTAAAATGTGGGAAGAACATTTAAAGCATGTTAAGCAGACATTAGATGTTTTGAAAAGAGAAAAAATTTATGTTAAACTCTCCAAATGTGAATTTGGAAAAACCTCTCTAAATTATTTGGGTCATATAGTAGGGGGAGGTGAATTGAAAATAAATCCCTCTAAAGTGGCTGTCATCATAAACTGGCCTAAACCCAAGTCTGCTACAGAAGTGAGAAGCTTCTTAGGAGCAGCACAGTATTGGAGGAAGTTCATTTCAATTTTTTCCCCAATTGCAGCTCCCTTACATGCTTTAATAGGATTGAACAAGGTGTTTCAGTGAGGAGGAAAACAACAGAAAAACTTCGACACCTTGAAAGAAAGAATTAGTACAGCACCTGTACTAGCACTACCAGATCTACAAAGACTAGTTGAGATCCAAACGGATGCCAGTGACTATGCCATGGGAGCAGTGTTGACATAGCATGGTAAACCCATATGTTATCATTCTGAGACTTTTAATCCTGCGGTAGCTAACTATCCTACCTATGATAAAGAATTGTATGCATTAGTTCAGAGTGTGAAAAAGTGGAAACATTACTTAATGGGCAAAGAAACAGTAATACATACTGATCATCAGCCACTTCAATATCTACACTCCCAAACTAAGTTGCAACAATCAAGACATTACAAATGGATGGGTTTTCTACAACAGTTTCATTTAGTCATCAGATATAAAAAGGGCATACATAACAAGGTTGTAGACATGTCATCTAGACCCATTATAAATGCACCTACCATAATTAAGCATAATTTTGTGTTGCATCAAAGCTACATAGAACAGTATGCTCAGGATATGGACTTTAAAGATGTATATGCAACTTTGAGTCAAGGCAAAAGAGTAGAAGAATTGGACTATCATGTGAAGGACCGACTCTTATATCATTGTGGGAAACTCTGCATTCCACAAACTAAGAGAGAAAAGATAATTAGGGAAGCACATACTTCTCTAATATCAGGTCACTTTGTGGTAAGTAAAACAGTTGCACAGCTGCAAAGGTTTTGCTATTGGCTGAAAATGAGTGAGACCATTTCTAGATATGTAAAGGGGTGTGCCATGTGTGCTAAAAGCAAACCCAGCAATAGAAAGCTAGGCTTGTACACTCCCTTGCCAGTTCCTTCTCACCCTTGGGAAAGCATTTCCATGGATTTCGTTGGAGGACTACCTAAATCTAGGAAAGGTCATGATTATCTATATGTTGTTATGGATAGGTTCAGCAAAATGTGTATTTTGATACCCTGTAGTAAACAGATTATAGCTGAACAAACTACAAAGTTATTCTTTGAAAATGTATGGGTTCATTTTGGATTACCCACTTCTATTGTATCTGATCAAGACACCCAATTTGTAGGGAAGTTTTGGTCAAGTATATGGAAAATAATGGACACCAAATTAAAGAAGAGCACAACCTTTCATCCACAAATAGATGGCCACAAAAGTAGTTAACAGGACGGTGATCCAGTTACTGAGAGGATATTGCAGCAAACACCCTAAGTTTTGGGATGAGTACTTGTGCTATGTGCAACATGCTTACAACATAGCCAAACACTCTTCTACATAGAGATCTCCTTTTGAGACCTATTTTGGTTTCATACCAAGGTCTCCTTTGGATTTTGTCTTTGGTAAATATACCATGGTTGATAGACACAGTGATGTGGACAAGGCAACTAGGTTCATTGAATAGATCTAGGAGATCCACCAGGAAGTATAGGAACATCTATAAAAGAGCCAGGCCAAGTACAAGGCTAGGCATGATAAGCATCAGATGGAGCATAGTTTTCAAGTTGGAGACCAAGTCTGGCTGTATATCAACAAGGACAGGATGCAAGGTGAAGGTAAAAAGCTAAAACCTATCAGGTATGGACCCTTCAGGATACTTGAGAATATTGGTGAGAATGCTTTTCGCCTTGATATACTAGCTTACATGCACATCTACTCAGTCATGAATGCAGATTGCTTGAGGTTGTTTGAACCTTCAATGATTGAGGACCCTGAAGAGTAGAGTCAATTACCTTCTGTTGATGACCTGTTACCTGAATATCTTAATGAGTTGTAGGAAGACACAGTGCTAGACAGGAAGGTGAGGACGATGTGTAGTGGACAAGTGGAATACCTTAGAATTGGGCTTAAAGGTTCGAAGCCAAGTAGTGCGAAGTGGATTGAAATTAGACAAGTGAGACAACCATTTCCTCACTTAGTTGATGCTTTAAGAAAAAACAAATTTTGGTGGTCCAAAAGCTTTTTCAGTAGGGAGGCTGTGATCCGAATTGGATCCATAAAAGACTGTCAAGAACTTTGACTGTATCGAATTGAACAAATCTCTAATGAAATCCAAAACAACATCAAAAAAACACCCTGAACTAGTGGCCATGGCAACCGGTGGAACAACGAGGACCTCGGCCAAAGCGCGCTGACCGAGGCCCATGGAGACTGCGCAGGAGGTCAAAACAACCCCTAGGAACCCTAGATCGGGAAAAGGAGGCAATTTTGATGCGCGATTAGTGCTTAGCGCTAATCGCGCATCGCTAGGCAAACGGGGCCGAAATGGGGAAGCCTTAAGCACTTGGTCATGTTGGGAGCTAGAGAACCATGGGCGGAGAAAGAAAAAAAAGCACTAAAGGACAAGGGTGAGACCTGTGCCCTGGAAACCGATGATTTTGATGGGGGTGCCCTTGAACATAAGAGGTTTTTGAGGAGAACAGAGCGATCCCACTCAGCGATCGATGCGTGGCAGCGGAGGTGAGAGAAAAACCGCCATGATCACATGCTATCGGTCGAGAAAGTCAACCAGGCTCAACGTGCGTATGACGTTGGATCTGGAGGAAACCAGATCAAACGACTGAGATTACTCCCAATAGAAAGAAGTGGAATTGACAGGGAATTAAGCCATGATTTAAAGGGATTTGGAATCCATTTACTGCCATGATGGAGAAAAATCATATCCACGGCATAACCAGAGGAACGAATCGACGAAGCATGCTGGCACTAGTTAGATGGAGACACGTGGCACTTCCTAAGTGTTCATGCTGAATAGGGAACTCCAAGCACAACTGCAGAAGGAGAATCGACGCAGGCGGGAGAGGAACCAAACAAGCATAGGGATCGAATGGTTAAAGCCATGAACAAAGACAATCAAAAAAAAAAAAAAAAGAGTTGGAGGATTCGGAGAGGAGTCCAAGCGACCAGAGAGACAGTGAACAATGAACCCTGAGAGGAGGACTGAACACAGAGAACAATAAAGCCAAGTAGAGGAGACAGAGGGTCGAGCTGACCATAGGCAACATCGAGCACCAAAGAGCTTGAAGATTCAAGCCTTCCCATAGAGGAATTTGTCCGGATTGAGCATCACAGTTGGCTCTTTCCACTGTAGACCAAAGGTCACAGAGCTGGTAGGAAGAACAAGAGTCTGTGTACTCCGAGTGGCTTGGGAAAGCCAAGAACCACCCTGCCAAGCAAAATCTGCTTCAGGAGAACTCATATTGACACAATAAAACAAGGCCACCACTGAAGCTGGACCAGAGACATAGCCCTAGAGAATAGGGTGAACTCCTTGTTAAAAATTCTTGTGTCTTTGTGTTGCTTATTGTATTTCTCTGCTGTCTTTCCATTTAAATGTTTATGTATTGGCAATCTGATCAATCCGTTATTTCAATAACACAGAACACACACCAATACATGAGTCTGTAATACCTTTTGTTTAACAAATCTTCAACTGATGGCACTCATAGGGTGATTATTAGATCATGTTCACTTCCTAATATCTATGAATGAGTGAATGGCAAAGGAACTATAAATGGCCAAGCAAGAAGGAGACTTGGTGACAATGTCCACCCAAGCTAAACTAAAGAAGGAAATACTAAATGAAGTATTGTCCCTTGACACAGTTATGTGAGCATTTTACTCTAGGTTTTGTACCATGCACAAGGCAGTCATCCATCTCAGTGGATGGCATCATCGATGTGCTAGGAGAGCACGTACCTTGATGAACTTGCATGCTGCTATTGATGACATGAAAACATGGATGAAGAAGTACAAGGGAGCCCCACTTCACTTTCCTAAGATGATGACAGCCAATGTGGTCGAGCTGAAGATATGTATCCGGAGTCATATCTGAAATTATGAAGAGCTCCCATAGTTCATCACTAGCATATAGACTTCCTATGCATGAGTATTCACAAGTATGGATGTTTTGGTGCACACACATGTGATCCCATCTATTGGGGCTCTCACCTAGGTTAAGACAAAGAAATAGGTTTGACTAGAGCTTGACTCATACTTCGATGAGTTGATGCACATTTCCACTAGCCTAGACTTTCCCATTAGTGGAGTATCATACACAAGTATGTTGTTGGTCTAGCCACATTGAAGACAATGATGTGTGTGATTTCAAATGAGTTGGATAGAGGAGCCTGAGCAGTGTATCCAGATGCCATGGAGGCAAGAGTTAGGTTTTATATGGATGTCACCACGGAGCACACCGCCACCATCAAGGACTACAAATCTTGGCATCAATATGTTACTGTTGATCAACATGAGGATGTTGAGGAGTTAGACTTCCATGGTTGTCTAAGTCAAAATGATGTCTAGCATGGCTTTCTCAAGCCATTTTGTTCACGTGGGTACATGTGCATTCTAATGTTAAGTCATGTCAAGTGTAAGTCAAGTGTCAATAATTAGATGTAACATTCATAGAGTAGGTGAAGAGTCATGAGGGTAGTTGAATTGTCACAAACGGGAATGTCAAGGGTGACCCCACCCTTCTCTGTAAATAGTCCCTCATAACTCATTGTAGAGTCTTTTGGGCAGCCAAGCTTCTGATAAGACTATCTTGGAGAGAGCTTGGATAGTATTGTAACATGCCTTGGCTTCTCTAGTGCACGAAGCTAGTACATCTCTTTTGGAGGAGCAGGTTGATTTGGCTGTAACATTCCACTATTCGATCTAGCGGGTGTACATGGATGTATTGTATGACTAGAACTTACACTTCTTTATATAATCAGAGCCAACACATTTCATGCATATGTTATATTGTATTCCAACTATCTTGTTTACTCTAAATGGCATATGTATTTGGTTTCTTACGCATGCATGTATGGACTATTCTATTTTATTATGTATGAATCTTACTGAAATGTGTTGATTGGCTTAACCATAACTTTCGATTTCTAGTTGACTTGCTTCCCAACTTGTGATGTATCTTTTCTCGTGTGTTCCCTTCCCATCTGAGTACTATTATAGGTTTCCAAGGGGCGAAATCATCTCAACCCACTTGTGTTAGAACTTCTCATGCACCTTCCTTGACTCACTGCAGATGTCACACCCTTGCTACCAGTAGAGTTATCTTACTTGCATATGTGTAAAATTGTGGTCAAGGCATTACCATATGATCCACTGCTAGGACTCCTACACCAAACAGTCTGAGGTCTAATTGGAACTTCTTACCAGGGGATCCCCTTGACATTTTGGCAGGTCTAGCACCATCAACATTTCTGGTGCTAGAAGGAGGGCCAGATGAAAAGTTGTGTCGTCTCATCGTGTTTTGAACCTTTGCTTACCTTTTCATGGAGTCTTGCACTCTTCTCCCTCCACAAGGTTTTTTGAATCATGAAGATGTTGCCATCACAAGGGAATTTTTCAATCTCTTGTCCACTTACATGTATGACGGTGAAGGCGAAGTGGCTTGGCATGAGTACTTACTTGACTTTCTTTCCATGCTTCATGAGGAAGATGGGTGTTTTGACGAACAGGTCAGCTTGCTGCCTACACACACACTTCGTGAATCTCCGCTTTGGTGGTTGCTCAACCTATTGGCTAACAACGTTCACTTACTTGAGAACTTATGTGATCTCATTGAAGATACTTTCTATTGTTTTGATCCAGACCATCTTGACCAGAAATTGTTACATCAACAAAAGGCTTTGCATGAATCGATCATGGATTTTTTGTAGTGCTTCTGCGACTTGCAGTTTCAAGCTCTAAGGAGCCAGATGAAATTTTCTTATCTTTGGGACTGATTCAAGTATTGCCTTAATAAATTTTCCCATCCAAATAAGAAGCTTGAGATCAAGTCTCACTCAACATTATTCACTGATGGAGCTATGTAATATCGTGTGGATGTAGTCACTGTCTTGACTGACTATCCTCCTTCCACTCACTCAACATCTTCACCACTACCGAGTGATGTTAATGATCATGCTCACACACTTTTTCAATTTTCACATCCTCCCAACATCACTTCACTCATTTTTCATGCAAATTTGGTTGTGATTCCTTCAAGTTCTCATATGCATTTTGTTCTATGACCTTCGTCTTCGCTCTCGGGTGTTCCTCTGGATGATACTGTCTTGTGTTCATCCATTCTATACTCTTCACTTTTTGTGAATGAGGAACAAGCCACTGATGGATTTGGTGTTGCATAACCAACATGCACTGTCATTCATGAAGAGTATGAGTGGGAGCTTGAGCATCAACACTTGGTGAAGGATGGCTCCCTTTTGTCCGAGCCCCCTCCATTCTTTCCTAACATCTTTGGTGAACCTGCCATCCATGACTTTTCATGTGTGTCTTCATCCATGGATGCACCCCATTGTTGATCACTCGCATGGCTCACCAGATGTTGGTCCATATTTCGACAACAGAGAGGATGAATTATTTGTTGAAAATCCACTTGATCTTTCATCTATTTTTTGTGGAAACACAGAGGATGAGTTTGTTCACTTTTCATCTATCGCTCTATTTGATTCATCTGATCATGAGGATGCTGATGAATTCATTTATTTTTTTTATCGTGGTGGTCTTGGTCCATTCGTTCCCATATTTGATCATGATCATGGCTTTATCACAGTTGATCTTTCGAAGCCACTAGTTTATGATGATCTTTCTAATGATGAAGTTGAAACACCCAAGCCTGTTGAGGCACTTCAGCCTGAGTTGATGGTTATGTTAGGTCCTTGCTCTCTTGGGGTTAATCTCACTTCCAATCATGAAATTGTTCAATCATCTTAAGCTTCTCATCAATTATATGTATGCATTGACAATCAATCTCACACACAAATCATACTTCCTCCACTCGAACTGGATGATCCCATCGCTCATGCATTGGAGGAATCTTACATTGCAAGCACTCGTTCGTGACACAAGCTTTCTTTGTTTCTTTATCTTTCTTGCATGTCATAGTCAAGAGTGTGCTAATGCTTCAAAGTTGCAGTAGTGTCACATAGAACTACGATAAGCCCATAGACTTCTCGTCATGCAATTTCACTCACTTATGTCTTGTGGGCACTTTGAAACGTGAAGTTTTGTTTTCTTCATTGTTATATATTTCTTGTTTGTTAGTTCGCAAAACTGGGTTGTGTGCGGACCTTTCACCAACATGGGTCAACCAATGTGCTGATGGCTAAATTGGAAATATCACTTCACATGATTAGGCCCATGCACCATTAGTGTATAAGTAGGAGTAGTGTTTCCTTTCAGTTGTTTTCTTGCATGCTTTTTTTCTTACATTCTTTGTTTGTTTTTTTGTTTGCTTGCTTGTTTGCTTTCTTTGTTTGCTTTCACTTTTTCTTCTACTCTTTGTTTGCTTTTTTATTTGTTGGTTTGATTGCTTCACTTTTATAGTTCATTTGTTTCATTCGTAGGTTAGTTTCACATGAAACCATATATGAATCTTGAAATGAGCTAGGTGAAGTACAAGAGGGCTTGTAAAACTATAACTACTTGGTTATCTATCATCTTACCTTTGTATGAAGACCTTGTTACTTTTATTCCATGATACATTGAAGGAAAATACATATTGTTTGAAGTGAGCATTGGTGAGAACACAATGCTTGCGTGCTAACCAGTCTCACCTTCTCTAGTCGATTGCTTTTGGGTTAACCCTTATCAGCTCAGTCATGTAGAGTAAGGTGAGGGGGAAAACCTTATCAAGCATGTCAAAGATATAATAAACTAATTCTATGTTGGAACAACCTATTCTGCTCTCAATAAGTTAGGATCCCTCATCTGCCTTTGAAATGAATAAGTGTTATGCACAGTTGAAAAAATAAAAAAGTCAAAAATTCAAAATGAAAAATGAATTAGGAAAAAGAAGAGAAAGGCTTCCTATGTAGGGAGGTGATGCAAGTAACTCCATCGAGGTGCTGACCAGGCTCACTGGAAGTGGAGCCATGCTTGTGTTCCTACGTGACTCCGTTAGGGTAATGTTCAGGCCTGCTAACAGTGAAACAACACCCAAGATGAAACTAAGACTCTGACACCTATACTTCTTGTGCACGAATATACTCCTCAACCCCAATTGAAACAATTATGTTTCCTTGGCTTGGAGTGTGTGTCAATTGAGTAGTAGTTTGGCATATTCTAGATCTTACAATCAACCTAGTGAGAAACCAAGATGAGCTGAGAACTGAACAATACTTCCGGAGGTGTTAGACTTCCTTTTCATGAACAAGGTCCATTCAGAGAACTGGAGTTATAGAAATGTGTCACCAAGTGTTGTAGCAGCTACAACCACCTTCCAAAATTTTTCCTTAGCCTCGTTTTGGAGCCTCCCTACCAACCTTTCACAACAACTTCTCTTGCTTCATCAAGTACACAAGCTTTAGTGTTTTTCTTGCTCCAAGAAAGCTTGTCGATCACAACTTGATGCATTCCCCTCACAAGCTATTCACTCGGACTTGGTCCAACTACAAGCTTAGAAGATCCCCCAAGAAATTGCGCATTTCTGGAGAGAAACCAACCTTCCCTCTAGAAATTGTGCAATCCTATTTGTCAGTCAGCATTGCCTATGAAAAGTTTGCAATTTTGCCCAGCAAGATTTCTCAGCCTAGAATTTGTGCAAATCTGGTCAACAATCAACTGCTTTGCCTAGAAATTGAGCAAATCTCCTAGGCAGCCAACCTAGATCCCAACCAGAAATGCGCATTTTTCTCAAGCAGTTAAGCAGCTTCATGCATGAGCAGTCTGGTTGACTAGTTCCACCCAAGACCAAGGAAACTTGACATGCATGCATGGCTTACTTTTTCCTGGAATAGAAAAAGGAAACATGCAAAAGGAATCTGATGATTCAGGGAACTATTTTTAGCACCAGGAGGTTACATGCAAAGTTGTTTTAGAAACTTTCCTCCAAGTGTCGCTTTTTCCTAGATTTGTGGCATTCTCGTCATGATCTCAAAACTTATTTAGTTGATAGATCAGAGCTCATTATTCCACATCAATCTTGGATCTTTGACATCCCACAACACATCCAGGATCCTTCGACAAATCTAGCTCAGCTATTCACGGGTAAGTGGCCTCAACTTGTCTTTTTCAGCATTTCTATTTCTTTTTGTTTTATCACTTGTGTGAGCGTTGTTTGTTTGATTTATTTGAATGCATGATTTCATTTACATGTCTACTAGCTTGTCCTAGCTCTATTTCAATTTTTGTTGCTATCTCACTGCTGTCACATGCATGAAACTGTTTTTCACAAACAGTCTTGTTTTGGTGACTCGCCTCACCCACATGCATGTTGATTTGTTTATTGAATCTTTCATTCATTTTTTCATGCACTATCAATCACTCCTACATTCACTTAGTGTCACCATGCATTCACTGTCATATTTTCTTTCAATTGGCCGTCGACGAGTTCGGCCAACCTTGGCTCGAACTTTGCCTTCACTGAGACAACATTGTCCAATCTGGAGAAGGAAGGCTCTATCTTCCTCTCCATAAATGAACATTTATGCCCAACACTGTCCTCCAAGGCTATTTTGTGAATTTCTAAGGGACTGTGATTACTGGCCCAAAAAATTGTGCAATGCAGTTCCTGATCCCATAGTCGCTCCCAGATGGAATTACGCATTGTGCAATCCCAACGGCCAACAACCAATATGGAATATGCATTGCACAGATCCAACATCTAGTCTTGCCTTCCTTCAGACTACCTTTTGCGCAGTTCTAGTAGCCAGTCACCCAGCCTCCCAATAGAAATTGTGCAATCTTTCCCATCAGGTCCCCAGGTATGTGTTATGTCATCCACCAAATTTTATTTAGTTTTCGCTGGAAAATTTCTTTCCATACATGTTTCTTGTCTCCAAATATTTCAGGTGTTCAACCACCTCTTATAAGTACTAGATCAATGGCCTCCAAGAGAGCAGGATCATAGGACATTGATGGAAATGCAGCAGTTGAGAGAGTGTCCTTTGGTCTACCGACCTATGAAGATACAAAGTTGTATCTAGACAGGAACATCAAGTTGAAATGGCAAGAGGTCAATGAAACATTTGTAGGAGCTTTCGAGGAAGGTCTCAAAGACCATTAGGTGTACGTGAACATTCACAAGTCTGACTTGTATTGAATTGCATGTAGATACCCCGTGTTCCCATGCATGGACATGATACAATGGATCGTCTCTCACATTGATACCGAGACGATGACCTTGAGCAGTGTTAGTGGGACAAAGCTTGCGACCATCTGGGCATGAGATTATCATGAGATGTATCAAATGTCAGAGCCCGTGACTAGCATGAAGACTCCATTCAGCTTACCCAACAACAATGCTAACTGCAGAGACATTCTAAAGAACTCGATAAAGTAGCTGGTTCGATTTAGGTTGACACCCAACTAGATCTACAAGACAAAGATATTAAGGAAGGTGCACCAATACTTGTCATATTTGCTTGTTAACTAAATGGCCAAGCAAGCCGAGTTGAACTACACTATGACTGAAAAGGAGCTCCTACCTATTGTCTATTCCTTGAATAAATTTAAACATTACATTACTGATTACCAAACCTTTGTACTTAATGGCCATGCTCCCATTAAATATTTGATCAAAAAACTTGATTTGAATGCCCAAAATTATTAGATGGTTACTTTTTTACAACAATTTGATCTAAGTATTATTGATAAGCTTGGCAGAGAAAATGTAGTTGCTGATTTTTTGGCCAAATTGGCTTTGCCTGCAGGTGAGGAAGGGATGGTCGATGACCAACTGCCAGATGAGCATTTATTCACCATTTCAGTTCTCTCTCCATGGTTTGCTAACACATCCAACTACTTAGTAGCTGCACAGTTCCCTCCAAATCTGTCCTCCAAGGAAAAGAGTAGAATTATAAATAAAAGTGCCCCATTCACTTGGATTGGGAGCATTCTCTTCAAGCTGGGCCCAGATCAAATTATGAGAAGATGTGTCAGGGAGGAGGAATTTTTTGACATCCTTCTTGCTTTTCATGATGGACCTTGTGGAGGTCGCTTTGTAGCCAAAAGGACATCCTTCAAGGGGCATCCTTCAAGGTACTACAAGTTGGCTATTACTGGCCCATTCTCCACAAAGATGTAAGAAGGTATACCTACCATTGTCATCAATGCTAAAGAATAGGGAAACCTACTCCTATGGATGAAGTGCCTTTGCAACCTCAAGTGACTTTTGAGCCATTTGAAAAGTGGGGGATGGATTTCATTGGGCCCATTGATCCTCCATCAGGAAAGAAAAAGTACATCATTGTGTGCACTGACTACTTAACAAAGTGGGCTGAAACAAAAGAGAAAGTGGTTGATTTCATGAGGGAGAATGTGTTTTACAACTTTGGATACCCTAAAGAGCTAGTCATTAACCAGGGCACTCAATTCACCTCACACATGATTGAGAATCTGTTAAGCCAACATTAGATCAAGCACATGAAGTCAACTCCTTACCACCCTCACGCCAATGGACAAGTAGAAGTCACCAACAAAGAATTGGAAATCATTCTGACAAAAGCGGTGAGAAATAATAGGATGGATTGGGCTAATAAAATAGTGGAGGAAACTTGGGGCTACAATACAACTTGGAAGACAATCACTCCCTTCACCCCCTATGATTTGGTCTATGGGAAGAAGGCTCCACTCTCCATTGAGTTTGAGTACAACACTTTAAGGATGACAACACAATTGAATCTAGATGTTACAAGGGCACAACAAGGGAGGTTGCTCTAGCTCAACGGGTTAGATGAATTCAGGATGTAATCCTTCCGACACACAGAGGTGTCTCAAGTACAAAGAAACATATGGAATGAAAATAATATCATAGATAAGCTATTTCAAGAAGGTGATTGGGATCTATTGTATGACTACATGTTCAAGGATTTCAAAGGCAATTTCATGACCTGATGGCTGGACCCATATGTGATAGAAAATTACCATGACAATAAGGTTGTTCAGATAAGAACTATTTATGAAGAAGGCATCCAACTTCTTGTCAATGTGTATAGATTGAAAGTCTATAAAAAGCCTTTGTCAAAGAAGGAGTTCATAAGTAGTATCAATAAAGTAGTAATGGTGATTAAATAAGTCTTAGCTTCCACCTCACCAACTTCTTGAAGATTGTTGAATCTTTGAAAAAAAGATAATAAATAAAAAAAAAACAATAAGAGACCCAGGTGAAAACCTCCATGAGGCACTGAAGGCCCATGCTTGGGTTGAAAACCTCCTTGAGGCATCCCAAGAGTTAAAAAAAAACATATGAAAAAAAGGAAAAGGAGAAAAATAAAATATCCCTGGGTGAAAAACTCTTTTGAGGTACTTAGGGCAATAAATCAGGATGAAAAACCCCTTTGGGTCAACCTGGTTGTTTTTCAAAAAAGAAAAAAGAAAAAGACAAAAATCACAAAAATGATGGCAGGGACCTCTGGTGTAGGAATATCCTCTTTGTAGACAGAGATGATCCCTCTAGCCCAAGAGAGTGGGTCTAGCTACAAACAAGACAATTTGATGTAAATTTCCTTAGATCAGAATCAAATAAGAGGGCCTACCTCTTATAACACTAATCCACTTGATGGTGATCTTGCTACCTTGCTCCAACTTCCTTTTGTTCCTTTTGTTCAAGTAACTAAAACAAACATGCACGAGACAAAAATAAACATGATAGCATAAAATCAAATCCAATCTACTTAAAAGGTCAAGGATTTCTAAGCTATCAAATGTAATATTACACCCGATATAGGAAATAAACCATTATTTGTATTAAAATAAAATTCAAATAGAAAAACAACTGAGGACTTGACATTGGAGATCATCTTTGCAGTATCCAAGTCCTGCTACATGCCTCTTTAGCGCTCTTTTCCCTCTAGCTTGATATGAAATGGCTTCCAAGCTCTAACTCTCTCTCCTCATGCTTTAGCTACCAAGCACTAGTCTTTTGTCATCTAAGACATCTTATTCTATCAACAGCTAAAGATTTTAGAAATTTGTAGCTGGTTCTATCTCTCCACCACTTTCACTATGTGTTGTATTGTAACCAAAATGGGTAAGAGGAAGTGGTTTGTATAGGGAGAGGAGGATAAGAATGAGATCCAATCAAGGGGGAAGAAGGTCTTATCTCCTTGGGAAGGTCCACTTTTAAGGGGGAAAGAACCTTATAGGGAGTTCTCAACCCTTATCCAACCAAACGAAGATATAGCAGATTGCCACTAGAAGTTTCTAGATGTGAACTCCGTTTCCTTTTATAAAACAATCCAAAAGTATACCGATGCAGGGGTCTAATAGTAGCATAGATTGGAATGGGTCACAGTGTAAAACTTTGCCATCGTCACGGGTGATACACTGGGAAAGAACACTGATCTTAAAAACTAGGTTTTAAAAAGGATTCTCTGGAAATGTTCTGAAGGGAGTGGGGAATACTTTCTTCAAACTTCAAGGGATGTAAGAGAATAGGTTTCATGGGGAAAGTATAACAATGTAGTCACTACTAGGGTTCTCTAGGATCAGGAATGGGGAGTGACAAATTACTCTATAATAGATTCCCCCTAACACATGAAGTCAAAGCTAGGAGTGATATTCTTTAAGATGGAGTGACGACTTGGAATACCAGCATCAAAAGAAATGCAACTCCAACATACATGTACATATCTGAAATCTGATATTCATGCCTAACAATACATGAATCCATGATATAGGTGCATATATCCTTCAAGAAAAGGATCATGTGCATGGATCCTCAACATGGATGCAACCATTTGACTGAAGGGATGACATGAAATATATCCATGGTATGGGCACAACCATCCACATAGAGAGGATCAAAATGAAAAGACCCACGGTATGGTCACAACCATTCGACTGAGCAGGATCAAAATGATACCCACGGAATCTTCACAGCCATTCATCTAAAGAATCATGTATATAATCATGAATGGCTCATCATTCCTTGCAACTTGGACTTTTGTGATCTAAGCCCACGGTCCTGCACTCCAACATGACTCGATCAAAGTACAAATTATAACATGTGAATAGATGTGCTGAAGTTGAACATGCTACAAAATCACTTGATTACTAGCCAATGATGTGAAGTGTTAACAAGCACGAGAGAAACCACCCATAATTTCAATGGCTCTCAAGGTACTATCAGTACAATTCACGAAGTGTGAATAAGGAACTGAAGTCGAACACCTATGAAATCACTCGATTGAGGGCCAATGATAAGAACCTGTCGTCGAGTGCAAAGAACTTTCCATTGAGGCATTCAATCTCTAAGGTATTGGAAAGGCGTTTCTAGATCAACTTCTGAGATGATGAGCTGAAGTCGACAGGAAGTGATCTGTCGAAGGAAGGTCATAATGGATCCTTCATCATCGGCATGAAATAGGAAACATAATGAATGAGAGTAATCAAAGAACATCATAGATTATCAGATAATGTACAGGCAAGAAGACTTCTCTTGAACATGTGGATGACACGAATCCGGAGTTTGGTAGCATTTTACATCATAGGATCAAAGGTGATGGTGACGTGGCAGAGAAAATATGATAGATTAAAATGGATAACCCAAACCGAGGAAGGAAAGTGACAGAGTGAGGATGTCCCAAAACCCGACATGAACAACCAATGAGTGTCAATGTTAAAGAGCGACATGGTGCCTCAAGTGAAGAATACAACTGATGAATACTTCCAATTTTCCCCCACCATTTCTGGCGAGTACCCCAGCTATTTTTGAAACACAAGCTTGAAGGGGATATCATATGCTTGTAATATAAGCCCATCCTTCAAATGGATCCTACCTAGTAAATTTTAATGAGCCCTAGGAAGGATAAGTTTGGTCTCATCATAATGACAAGTCCTATGTCATTTAATCTTTTAAAGAGTCCTACAAAGGTGAAAATCAGAATCTTTTTCATGTTTAGAGTGTTTGAAACAAGACACTGAAAATAAAACTCCAAGGGTCCCTTTTCGTAAAGTTGTCTCTTGAACCTAAAAAGGTAGAAACAATATTCAAGAGAACCTCCTAGTCATGTTTGACTAAGGTATACCTTTTTCGTAAATAGTTTTATCCCAGCCCAAAAAAAGGGTAAACATATACTAGGTAAAAAACGTTTCGTAGCCTTTAATGAGTTCAAAACAACAAGAGCTCGATAATATTTTCATATTTTGAGAGTCAAAAAAGAGCTCAAATATGACTCCCTACTTTTATTTGCTTTAATGAGTCTAAATGGGAAACATACTCGACAATGTTTTGATTTTTTACGAGTCAGAAAATAGCTTAAAGGCAACTTGTCCTGGAGGAATGAGTGGTATAAAGGGTAGAAACTGGTTCTAGTTATGGTGGAATTGTTGAAAAACTAAGATTTCAAGAGGTTGGATAGTAAAACCACTCATTGGCGCGGTTCCTCAAGAAAGGGTAAAACAACCAAGTGAAAGCAAATGATAGGAAAAAGAGATGGTGGAAATGGAATGGAGAAAAAAACAAGGCTTATCTGATAGGAGAGGCTGATAAAAATGGAAATAATGAGGGTTAAAATGGAGAAGGGTTCATTTTTATACAAGCCTGGACCATAGGGAAATATTCTTCAATTTGGTTTCATGTTTACAAAAGCTTGAAATGAAAAAATATGCTTAGATTCAGTTTCATGTTTACACAAGCTTGAAACGAAAAACTATGCTTGGATGAAAAATGGAATGCCCCCAGCATGATAAGAGCTGAGTCACATTCCCTCCAAAATTCATTTCTTTCACCAAAGTAGACATCGGGTTGCTAAAAGGTGGATGGAATGAAGTTTCTCTTTCGATATCAAGGAAAGACTCAATTGGAATTTGACGAGATCTTAATCAAATACTCGATTTGGAAAAAGGATTTGTTTCATTTTCTAATGAGGTTGACATAGTAAAAGAACTATCCTCAAGACTCCTTGTTTCATTTTTAAGGAGCTTGACACAAGACCAGGAACCATGCTTTGACACTTTGTTTCATTTTTTAATGAGGTTGACACAAGACGAGGAACTATCCTCATGACATTTGTTTCATTTTTTAATGAGGTTGATACAGGAACAAAGTATCCTTGAAAACTGTTTCATTTTTTAATGAGGTTGATACAGAAACAAACTATCCTCACACGCTGTTTCATTTTTTAACGAGGTTGGCACAAAAAAAGAGTTATCATTGTACGTTGTTTCATTTTTTAACAAGGTTGACACAGAAAAAGAACCATCCTCATAAAAATTGATCATGGACCATATGAGAACATGGCCCCCAAGAGGTCCTCACTGGATGGGAGAACTACTCTCTGGAAGGAACACATGTCAACTAGTACAAATGACAGATCAGGTTCCAATTCCACCAATACATAATGTACCACACCATATGTGTGATCATCAATACATGTGGAGATGGAACACGTAGCCACATAATTGACTTGTAGCGAGGAGGGTACTGCTTGTAAATGAGAACCAATAGGGGATGATGGTAGGACTGGAGCTATTTGGTGACCGACGAATGATAATTGATCAATGGTCACTATTATCCCTTCGTGTGGAAAACAAACCACACAGAAGGGTGAAGAAACAAGAGCTCCCATGACATAAACATAGTCGCACCCAAGGAGAATATCGAATTCTAAGGGACCTTGGACTACCATCATGTCCATATATATGGTATTTCCTCCCAAAGTAATAGGGAAATTCGGAAGGATCCCTAAAGGTTAACTGGCTCCTCCATTGAAAGCTAAGATATTTTGGGTGACAGGCATAAGCTATGGGGATCCCAAAGCTTGCCAAGTAGTAGAAGACATGATGTTAACAAATGAGCCTTCATCTAATAGAGTGCCATGTACTACCATATTATAGGCTTGTACCGTAATTTGGAAAGGAAAACAAGATGGGAGGCAAAATTCAATCGATTGACTCCAATCAAAAGAAACAACATAAATACTTGGTGGGGGTATCATTTGATTTCCCCCATGCTTTACAGGAATAGGAAAAGGACTCTCCTGAACAACTAGGATGGGAGGGCCACTCTTCGATTCATGAGAATCTAAGGAGATAAGAAGAACATGAGCTGTATGATCACTACTCTCTTCAAGAACAGAGTGAACAACTAAAGGAAGATCCAAGTCGACACTCTTTTCGAACAATGGTTGGTCAAGAACAGACACAAGAGAGTCATACTCAGGAAGAGAAGGATGGGTAAGAGATGAATCCAAGTCAATCCCTTTACCAACTAGGAGAGGATTAGAAGAAAGCCTCTAATAACTAACAGGAAGTTGGGGTTGAGGAGCTGTAAGGTTTTCCAAAACTTTGGAAGCTTTATTCATAAGAGGACAAAGGTGAAGAAGATGCTCTCCTTCACATAACCTACAGGGAAATTTATTTTTTCCCTTCTTCTTACCATCACTAACTGAGGGTGTAACATCGACAATATCTCCAAAGGTCAATGGGGATGGTTAGTCCAGATTTTGAGACCGTAGCTTTAAGACTCTGGGAATACTAGGATAGTATCGAAGGAGATGGCCACCCTTACATAGCCTACAAGGGAATTTTACCTTTCGTAAAGGACCAAAAGGTTTGTCGATGGGAAGTGCATTTAGAGAAATAGACGCACAGTTGGCCTCTCGCTTACCTGACTTCTTCTTCTTCATAATCTTCTTCTTCTTCTTCTTAGCTTCCTGGTTATTAGATTTCAAAATTTCACCAGGCGAAGTAGAAGAGGAGGGTGAAGAAATAAGGAAGAAGGTGAGAGGTTAACCTTAGAATAAACATGGTGTTGTTCAGGTGAAGGAGATGGTTGGATAGAATTTGGGATACTCAGGACCATTGAGGTCAAAAATAACTAGACAGGTAAACCAAAAATTAACCCAGGAAGGGACAACGTTGCCATATAAGGAGCACCAACATTTTCAAAAGAAGGAAAAGGACTAGGAGTCCCATCAGAGGGGAATCCTTGATTGGTAAACTCTACAAATTTTGACATCAGAATTGACCCTAAAGAATCACTAAGGAAGATAACTTTAACCAAGAATATTTTGTGGGCAGTTAATTTTAAGACACTAAAACAAAACTTTGCCTTTTCATGTTTTAAGAGTTGAGAAAATGACAAAAGGTGTCTCTAGTTTCTTTTAGATTTAATGAGCTCAAAAGGACAAGTGCTCGATGATCTTTTCAAATTTAAAGAGTTAGTAAAGACCAAAAATGACTACTCAGGGTACTCTAGGTATAAAGGATTACCAGGTAACTATGAACTACAGAATACCTCCTAGCAAACCGAAAAGTACAAGCGAGCAATCTCCTTGAATGTTGTGTTCGATGTATCATGTCTACAAGGTTGCAGCCTCGGCTTCCTATGGATAAAGGATTGAAACCTATAGGGGTCTCCCTTTATATAGATGATGGTATGGGGAGCATAAGTCTATGCTAGTGTTGTCTAATGCAAGATGATTACGAATGACAGGTTCTAGGCTTAAAGATGTTGGAACTCTAGCCTAAAACACTAAATGTGAGCATTAAGTTTCGATGCTTCCTTAGGTTAATTCAATAAATTTTAACAATTTATCTTGAATTAGGTTTCAATTTGAAGGCCCTATCACTGTGATCTGAAAACTTCTATATGCAACTATATGAGAAAACAAATCTTTGTCTTCGATGAAAGTTTACATTAATTGAGGGATAGAGAACACACAATCAATGCAAAAACCAAAGAATGAAATCTTTTACTAATACATGTCCTAAATGCACTTAATATTCCTTTAACAACACTTTTTTAATTTCATTTCTCATGCATATGATGATGTGATTCTAGCTTCTCAATAACGCTACTAATGCAATATTTTCTCTTAAGTAAACTAGAATGATGTTCTTCTTTTCATAAAAATGCAAAATGAATCTTTCACACAAATCACTTTAATGAAAATTTTCACAGTTCTGAAAAAAAAAGCATTGATCAAATCCAAAGCATGATAAATTAAACTAAAAGCAACTTCTTCCCTAAAGCGAACAAACCAAACACATAAATGCTTCAATCGACAAACCAAGCAATGTAATCTATGCTCAAAAAGAGAAAAGAGACACTCGAAATAAGAGAACAAACGAGACTCTTTCACTCATTCAATTGAAAATGAAGCAATGAAGATGTTGTGACTAAAATATGGATTACTTGAAGTAGCAAATCGGAAACTTGACACAATCAATAAACAAACAAATGAAATTAATTGACCTAGATTCCCTAGGGTCATAGAAACCATCCAAAAAACTCAAAAAATGAAGCTATGAAACTTCAAGCAAATCAATCAATCAAACCTAGCAAACAAAGCATCCTAGTCGCTTCTGGGTGGAAGAAGGGATTTCGAGGGTCAACACACACTAGCACTAGAATGGGGGAAACTATGTTTTTCTTAACTTGGAAACCAACACGACTCTTTGGCTAAAACTAGTGCTGAAAAGGGGTCTGGCGTTACTGTCAAGCTAAAAATAGCACTGATTAGTGCGACTGTTTGGCCAAAACTAGCGGTGATAAGGGATCGACGTGGCCATTTGGCTAAAACTAGAACTAATTGATGGATTCGAAGAAAAAAAATAAAAAATAACTTCACACAAGGCTAGACTTAACACATCAAAGGGTGGGCTAGTGTCTGTATGCCTTCAAATAGGTCAATATAGAACCAAAAGACCATAAATAAACAAACTAGTCACACAAGTAGACAAAAATAGAGTGATGAAAACGAGATGTATTTCCCTAGTATGGTTGCCAATTTGTGGTGGAGGAATATCCTCTCTACAAACATAGATGATCCCTCTAGCCCACGAGAGTGGGTCTAGCCAGAAGCAAGACAATCTAATGTAAACTTCCTTATATTAGAATCGAATAAGATGGCCTACCTCTTAAAACACTAATCCGCTTGATGGTGATCTTGCTTCCTTGCTCCAGCTTCCTTTCGTTCCTTTTGTTCCTTTCGTTCAAGTACCTAAAACAAACATGCAAGAAACAACAACAAACGTGATATCATAAAATCGAATCTAGTCTACTTTAAAGGTCAAGCAGTTCTAATCTATCAAATGTAATATTACACCTGACATAGGAAATAAACCATTAGTTGTATTAAAATAAACTTCAAAGAGAAATACAATCGAAGCCTTGATGTTGGACATCTCCTTTACAGTATCCAAGTCCCGCTACATGCCTTTTCAACATTCTTTTCTATATGGATTAATGTACGAGTGTTTGGTATGTAGAAACCCTCAAGGATGTTCCTAGGATCCTCGGCAGACAGTCAGATTAGTTGCAACTATCACAAAGATGCATGCATATCTATGTTTAACAAATGTATATCAAAGCAGGAAGAAGGACTTATTACCTCAAGTGTTAGTGTGGTGTTGCTAGAGAGTGCAATGTAGCTAGGTGGAAGACCCCTAAGATAGCTCTAAATCAAAACCTGCACATAGATAAGACAAGCATAATATCACAGCATAAAACCTTGATAAACAAGGCATTAACATATAAATATATCTAGTTGCATATATCCAAGCCACTCATAATAACGACATTACATAATCATATAAACAAGTTATACTACCAACATCACAGAGTGGACAATGTAATTGTAGTTCTATATTGATGTAGAAAGAGTGATTACAACCATCAGTTGTGATCACTCTCTCTCTCTCCCTTCTTAACCTCTTCTAATGCCTTAGTCAGAGACTCTCCTCGATAGTCAAATAGGAAATCCTTTCAAATGGTTCGACCCCTTTCACAATGGCCCTAGCCTTGCATATATAGCATGTGAGGATAGGGTTTCCAAGTCCTTTATGAGTTCCATTAGCAAAAAGAGTGATGTTTCCATGCCTTTTTGTTCTTTCCCTTTTGTATACTCCATTAGGAATCAATAATTCCTCCAAACGGGTTGAGTTGATGTTTCCATTCTTTTGTGAGATGACATAGGAGAGAATATTGGGATATTTCTTGGTCAAATTGTTCCCTTGACCCATAGAAACTCATTTAGGTTCACTAATTCTCTTCCTAAGGTAATGGACAGAGTTACCCTAGGCACTAACGCA
This sequence comes from Pinus taeda, assembly GCA_000404065.3. Classification (NCBI taxonomy): domain Eukaryota; kingdom Viridiplantae; phylum Streptophyta; class Pinopsida; order Pinales; family Pinaceae; genus Pinus; species Pinus taeda. The sequence goes on from APFE031191246.1 coordinate 22,774, forward strand.
CCCTTAGCCTTGCTAGGAAGCTTTAGAAAGCAAGTTGCTAGTGTCTAGACAATGTTAGCTTGACAACTGGGCCTATGAACTTGGTCAGTCTTTCAGTCATCATGTCTTTCTCCTCTGAGCTGGTGAGGAGCTCATTTTCCTGTATAATAGATGCCCCCTAAAGTTTGATATCATAGGATGCAATGATGGCTGAAATACTTTATATTTAACTATCCTTTTCTTTGGAAAAGAGAGAGAGAGGATCAGAGAAACAAGTGGCACGAGAAGCCTGATACAACACATATATATAAAACAACTAAATTATGTCTTGAGTCAAGCATTCCCATGCTCAGTAGCTACGTCAGAGTGATTTTCTCAATAAAGAGATAGGACGATGTTGGCTGCTAATAAGCACAATGCAGAACTTGTGTCATAATATGATCATTCTTATGAGATGCCTCCAAAAACCAATAAACACAACTTGGGAGACAAAACAAGGTTGAGTGATGTAAGCCTCTACCCAAGGTATTGAATCCGCTTCACCACAACAACATAGATTGATACATGTGAATATAGGCATTGAGGTTAAACATGCACAAAATCGTGTGATTACCAGTCAATAATGGAGACCGTTAACAGACGCGAGGATGTGCCACCGATAATGGTGATGGTCTCCAAGATTCATAGTACAATATAGTGAGTGTGAAAAATGTTTTTGTCATCGAACACTCATATAATTTTTTAACCAAGAGCTAATAATGAAAACCCCTGACTAAATGCAAGGTGACCTGCCATTGATGTCTGCAAGTACCAAGGCACTGAAGTGTTTCTGGATCCTCTTCCTAGATAGACTATTGAAGTCGATAGGAAGAGACCTGTCGAAAGGTATGCAATAAGGTGTCCTACGCCAATCAACACAAAACGGGACAAGAATGATTTTTTTTAGGAATATTTTGAGCATTGGATCAAAGTGACATAGGGCATGATGATAGGATATGCTTGATGGTTTGATGGAGGAAACAGAAGATAAAGGTTTTCCCTGGAACAATAGAAGGCAGGATAATGGTTTTAACCATGCAGCACTAGATTCATGAACCCCAAAGAGTGTTAGGATACAGAGATGCAAGAACATCGGGGTATATAGGTTAAACTCATAGGATGGTAAGGTTCATATTGAGAGGCTATCACAAGGAAGGTTTATCCGAGGGAGTGCCATGTTCAAGGTAGTGACTATTACCAATTTGTTTTTTCACAATACTAAACACAAAGAAATTGTATTATCTATTTTCCCCATCTGATTAGTTTAGTGAGTACAGACGGTAAACTCATCGGTATTTTCATGTTTTAAGAGTTTGAAAAGAATCGTAAAAAAAGTGACCCTATGCCCTATCTAATTAGTTTAATGAGTCTAGATAGACAAACTCAGTGGTATTTTCATGTTTCAAGAGTATGAAAATATCGTAAAGAGTGACTCCATTCCTCATCTATTTAATTCAATGAGTCCAAATGGGACAAATTGGTGATCTTTTCATATTTTGAGAGTCTGAAAAGATCATAAAAAATGACTCCAGGGTGGTCCCTTTGTCATAGTTGCTAACTGGGTGCAACAAAGGTTTAATAGTATACCCGAAAAGATTCATTTTCCATAAGTTAATGTACTGAGTCTAGATAAAGAGAAACCTATGCTCAATATATGTTTTCCTCATTTTTTTACGAGTACAAGGAGACAGAGTAAACTCGATATTCATCGTGAAATTTTAATGAGTCACGTGATGACAAACTTAATAGACCTTCATTAAATTTTAACGAGTCAAATGAAGAAAAATAGAGGTATATTTTTTAGTTTAATGAGCAAGGAAAAAGAGGGAAAATAACTTCTCATTCCTTCTTTTTAGATTTAATGAGCCAGAAGAAGGGAAAAACTTAGGGATTTTTGGATTTAAGAGCAAGAATAGTCTCAAAAAAGAAAGCACTCATATCGTTGTCGTAGGTTTTTAATGAGCCCGATGAGGAAAACTTAGTGTTTATTCAGTTTAACAAGCGAGAAAATTTCCTTAAAATAATGCTCAGATCTTCTTCATAAGTTTTAACGAGCCTGAAGAAGGAACTTGGGGTTTTTTCAATTTTATGAGCGAGAAAAAAGTCCCAAAAAAATGCTCAGTCGATCTTTCTTAGTTTAGTGAGCTAGGAAAAGAGAGAAAAAGAGTTGCTCAAACTATCATCATAAGTGTTTAATGAGCCTGACTATGAAAATCTTGGGGATTTTTCAGTTTAAAGAGCAAGAAATAGTCCCAAAAAATAACATGCTCATATCTTGTTTGTAGTATTTTAACGAGCCCAAAGAAGGAGACTCGAGGTTTTTCGGATTAAGGAGCAAGAAAAATACCATAAAAAGAATGCTCGATCTTCTTTGTGGTAGTTTAACGAACCCAAAGTAGGAGACTCGAGGTTTTTTTGGATTAACGAGAAAGAAAAATACCATAAAAGGAATTCTTGGTACTTCTTGACCTCATGCTTGACAATATAAGGGTCTATGCCATGCATTTCCTCATAAGACCAAGGGAAAACATTGTGGAAGTCCTTAAAAGGGTAGGTGAAGCTCGCAATTTCCTCAGGATTGCAAGATCTAATCTGTATATATTCTACGATGCATGTCTTGACAGAAATATTGATAAGCAATGTTTTTGAAAGATTGCCCATGTTCCCTTCCGAATCCAAAGTTTGGGTAGTTGTATAAGGGAAGAGAATGATTTCAAGTGCATCATAAGACAAGATTTGAATGGGCATCGTGTCCGAATTAGATATTGAGACATGATGTTGAGAGTCCTCCCAAGGTCACTCTTCAAAACATGTGATCTCTCAAATAGCTTCGTCTAAAGGTAGGACTTGATTGAGGAGATTGTAAAAAGGATAATTTATGCAAGGGGAGGTGGTACTATTGGTTGTGACCTAAGTGACTAAAGATTCAGATGCAGATTGAATGGCTTGGTAGGCCAATTCAGCTAGTGACAGGGGAATTTTTTCTCTGTAAGTGTCAATGTCTAAAGCGGCTAGGAGGATCCAAGGATTGGTTGGTTCGTGAGGAATAGATGAGACCAACGAGACCATCTATGGAACTGTGGGTAGTGGCAAAGGAAAGTAACCCATCAGGGAAGAGCCCTTCAATAGACCAGTATCGATATTGACATGAGAGTCAGGTATGCCACCCACTAAAGGTACAATTTTGCTAGGAAACAGGGAGTAATTTGGGGTGTAGAAGGACAGTTGATCCACTGTGACAATTCTCCCATCTAATGGAAAGAGGATGAGGTAGAATATCGAAGACACAATGGCATTCATGGCATAAGTCTAAAACAACCGAAAAGAAGATTATAGTTGAGTTTACGATCTACAACTTCAATGTCCACTGTTACCATTTTCCCACTCAGAGTGATGAGGTAGTCATCAAGGTAACCTTTTGGGATGGATTTATGGCCTTGAATGCCTTGAGGGAATTTGATGGCAGAGAGAGGGTTGGAGAACCCAAGGTGAGCCAACATGAAGTCGACATGACACAGGTTGAAGCACCTTTGTTAATGACAGTTATGTGTACCCCTGGCCCTTTCAAAAATATTTGCACCTAAAATGCAAGTTGTTGCGAAAGTGGAAGTTTACATTTGTCCATGTCAAAAATTGCGAGCATGGAATCCTAGGGGTCGACCCCACCAATTGCTGAAAGCAGAGCTTTTCTTTGTGCTAGACAGGTTTGTAATACTTCGAGTGTCAACATAGATGATGGTGCTTGCACCAAATATTCTACAATACTGTAGTTCTGGGAAGCATGTGCAGATGTATTATGTGTTGTGCGATGAAGTGCCTCTTTTGGGGGGTGAATCACAAGATCAGCAACCAGCCTTTCGATATGAAGATCATTAGGCAGCAATGGGTTTTAACTCGATGAGGCTTCCTTAGCATTAGTGATTGGAGCTCCATACGTTTTGGCTCTAGTTTGTAGATCTATCATTTCAAAGGTGTAAACAGTAGATGGTCCTTCACAACCTAAAGGATGATGTGAATCGTCATTGCCCCCTTGCAAGGTTTGGGGTTGGTTTGCAATAAGGTGTTGTTGCTGTTGAGCAAGGAAAGGATTATTTAGGACTACATGGGTCCTACTAGTGTCCTTTTTAGTGATGAAATATATGCATTCCTAAAGACATGGGCAACGATATGTCATGTGGTCTTCTCTATAGATTTTGCATGGGAATTTGGCAGGTTTGTCCTTTCCATCATCAGAGGGCGCAATAACTTTCTGCTTTGGGTTGTACTGCTTTGTTGACTCTTCTTCAGAAGGAGAAGTATTTTTCTTATTCTTCTTGTTCTTACCATCAGATTTTTGTGTAGACTACACAAAGTTTATCGTGGTGGTAGGAAGAGCAATATATTTGTTAGAGGGGTCAATTGACAACTAGGAAATGTGACCGCTCAGTTGTTTTACAGCAGCCCTAGAGGTAGCACTGATAATACCATCAACATCCGCTCTGGGTTGTTGAGTAGCAGGAGAATTGGAGTTGCGAGGGGCATTGGGAATGACGTCATATAAAGTTCTAGACTATGAATATACTAAATCTAAGTGTTGTTACGACAAATCAATTGGTCTTCTGTGACCGCACGACCTAAGGCGACATCCTTAGAAATTTGGGGGAGTAGAGACTTGCAAAACCAATCTGCTAACAGATAGTCTAGGAGGGGAGCTTTGACTAGACTCCACCTATGTCTCCATTCATGGATATGACTAGAGATGTCAGTGGCAGTGTCCTCACGTAATGAAGTGAGGAGTTCCCTCCCAGTTTCATAGTGGATGGGTAGCTGGAAGTGCTTTAAGAATTCCATCGCTAAAGTGCCAAAGGTATTGACAGATGCATGTGGTAACTCGATGTACCACTTGGTTGCATTGCTAGTAAGGGTGTGGGGAAAGAGCCGTAGCCATATATTATCATCCACCATGGAGTTAGAAGCACACCATAAATGATAGGTAGTGATGTGTGTACTCGGATCCTCCCCCTTGTTTCCCTTCGAACTTCGGGATGTCTGTCAGGATTTTATGCCGGATTGGCAGCCAACGTAGTTGTGATAGATGGGGCCATTTGTGAGTTTGTAAAATTCAGGGATATTAAGCATTTCCAAGAAAGGAAAGGTGTTTGATGTCCTTGAATCAGACCAAGGCGATGAAATATGACTTGAGGATCCTTGTATTCCTCCCATCATGTTGTTCCCAATATTAGACACAGGTTGTGTGGAATAGTAATTTCCTTGGGGGATAGTCATGTACTGTGGGTTTCCATAGGGGTTGTTAGGCTGGGGGTTGGAAGTGCCCCTAGGATAAGGAATCCCCCCTTGAATCATTTGAGGTCGAGAGTAGGGTGCGCATATGGATTGATTGGGACCTTATTGAGGATTCCTGCTCGCCATGTAACTAACTAATGGTTTATGACTGACATAAGGAGGGTTCATGTCAATCAATGACTATCCCTGCAGTCCTGTCAACGGAGGGGGAACTGTTGCGTTCCCGACTGGTATATGATTATTGGGAACTGTGCCCCCAGGCATCTAAACCTAGGGGTTAGAACTAAACAATGAATGCCAACCATAGGGGGGTTGACTGGACCCTTGATAACCATGCTATATTGAGAGTTATAAGGAGCACTATATGTAGCACTTGTCGAAGGTCTGATGTTAGGGTCCCACCCTAACCCCCTTATCTATGTAATGGGACCACGTCATAGTCAAGAGTCAATAAAGCCCATATTAATAATTGTAAGTGGTTAATCCGCAATTAATAACGGAACCACAGTTAGTTGCAATGGGCCGTAGTATTAGATAGATGGTATTAATAATACACGGTATTGGCCCGTGGTATTGCACGTAGGAGTCATATATAAAGGATAGAAACTCCCTGTGAGGAGCAATGTGTCTTATTTTTGTAATCGAGCTCTGCTCTATTGGAGGTTGCCCCCTCGAAGAGGCAAGTGAACATTACTCTCTGAATAATAAAATCATTGCCATTCTGTGTTCTTGGTATCTTTTCTTTGCATATTCTGTGTTCTTGGTATCTTTTCTTCGCATATTCTGTATTTGGGTATCATTCGCAGGTAAAGAGCATAACAAGTGGTATCAGAGCACTTTCCAGGGCCGGTGCGATCTCCAT